>JAJLZO010000159.1:0-94395 GCA_030572215.1 Limtongozyma cylindracea
AATCCAGTGCAGCTGCGCTAGCCCGCCCGTGCCGCCAAACCCGGTTTCCGTCCTGTAGATTCTATGGTACATACTGCGTGGCCAGCGCCCCTCGCCACGCGCCGCTGTCGACGTCCAAGTGCCTCCTCACTCCATCTCAAACATGTCGTCCTCCTCGTAGGTACTCTCCTGGCCATTTCTGCGAGCACGCTCCTCCTCTTCCTCTTCTTCGTCCAAGTCGCGCGTCTCCTTCTTGGCTCCACTGACACGCTCGTCCAAGTACCCCCCGTTCATCCGGACCCTCAGAACCGGCTCGGGCGACGCGTACTGGCCAAACGGGTAGCTGGTACCGGATAGTGACTCGGCCACGCTGCCTCTCCGGCTCACGCTCTCGCGTTCCTTGACTCCCGCCAAAATCAGGGCAGCCTCCAACAACTGCACCTGTTGGTGTTTCAGAATCAACAACCGCTTGGTGATGTTCCACTCGGGCGTGTGCTCCCAGTAGTGTTTCGCCAAGCTGCTGACGTGTTTGTAGCCCTTGCCACACGCCTCGCATTTGAGCTCCTCCTTCAAACGCCCTGTTTCGCCCTCGGAAATCCGCCGCACCACAAACTCGCGCGAAAGCGTGCGCTGTGTTCGGCCGTGCAGCGCTGCGTGCGGGCCCGGGGCAGGCGGCGAGCCCTGGAACCGGCCGGGGAGTCGCCACTGTATGTCCTCGTTGGGGACCAGCTGCGTGTACAGGGGCGGCCGTGCGTTCTTTTCCGGGATGTGGTACGGCTGGGTGGAGTGCCGGCGGTGTGTCGTCATGTCGAAGCGGTGATGGACAGAGGCGGTTGAGCGGAGGGGATAATGTGGTAGGTCTTGCCGAGGGTGCTGTTAGTTTTTTTTTTTTTTTCCACACGATGAGGGAGTCATGCGGGGCTTGATGCGGGGAGGAGGAGCTCTTGGCGGGTTTTAGTGGCGGTCGCGTGGCGGTAGCGAGTGGGTGCGGGTAGGGCCAGTCGTGGTGGATGGGTGCCGGCTGTAGGGGATGTACTCTCGGGGGAGACCTCGCCCGCACCGGGGTGCCTTGTGCGTGCATTTTGCAACCTCATCTGCAACAGCCACATCATGTTCCTTAGACCCACCACGCGCGCCGGGGTTCTCTCGCGGCCGTTGTCGCGCCCGCGGATGCCGAAGCTTGCGCTTGTGCTGTCGCCCCCCGGGAACATTGTTGGCACGGTGAACGACGCATACGTCCCGCCGGAGGCGGACTACTTCCATGGCGCGTACCACTGGTCGTACGAGCGGTTTGTGGCGGCCTCGCTTGTTCCTCTCAGCGTGGTGCCTTTTGCTGCGTCCACACCGCACCCGGTTCTTGATGCTCTTCTTGGTGTGGCCACGCTTGCTCACTGCCACATGGGACTCACGCTGTGTATCATCGACTACATCCCCGAACGGCACTACCACGTGTGGCACCGGCTGGCGCGCTGGGTGCTTACGTTCGGCACCGTGCTTGGCGGCTACGGTGTGTATGTGATCGAGACGGAGAACGATGGGTTAACCCAGTTGTGTATTGATCTCTGGAAGGCGGGCCAGGAGGCGTGACGCTCACACGCACATGTTTATAAGGAGATCCGGTTCTGGCGGTTAATACACCAGATCTGGAACCCGCAAAAGACAAAGAACAACAAGTAGATGAAGGCAGCGCCCCACACCGTCAGCGCCACCTCGGCACCGTTCTCCGGGTCGGTGATCAGGCCCATCATCAGCTCGTGGTTGATCTTGAACAAGTAGCCAATGACCCCGAGAATGGCCACGCCAAACGCCAGCACCACCGTGCAGAAGTACGCCTTCGCGGGCGTCACGAGCGGCTTGATTTTCGGAAGCAGCATGGGTAGGGGCGGGCGTGTTGAGGGAGCGTGGGAGATATGCAGGGAGGGATGGGTGTGTGGTGGGCGCACGCCCTGTGGTTGGTGGTGCGTGGCGGGGGGAGAAACCGAGTGTTCTGCTCCGGGAGCGTGGTGGGAGCAGCAAAAGCGGCAGGTCGGTTGGATTCCGGTAGACTCGGCCATGGCGAGTCGTTCTGTGGCTGTCGTTGCGTGTCCTGGTCCCACCAGCGCTGCTTCTACTTGATACATATTTTTTCATATACACACAACGTGCCTCCCGAGCACCCACCAGGCCCCTAGTCCGTTCCTGCGCTACTCTTTCAGGACTCCCCGGGGTCTGCCTAGCCGCTTTATGGGTTCTGTCTTCTCTTTCCCCGTTTCCTTGGCTCCCATCTTTGCCGCTGCCCGCCCGTTCCTGGCCAACGCCCTCTTCTGTTGCTGTAAGGCATTCCACGCCTCGTGGAACCGCATCAACGTGTCAATCGACACGACATAGTCCAGTTTTAGCAGCCGGGGCGTTGCATCCTCATTCTCCTCCTTCTTGACCTCCCTCATCCTGTCAGGCAGGTATCGCAACACCACGTTTGTGGGCAGAACTGCGCGAGACAGCGGCATGGAGGGGATCCGGGGCAGCAGTGCCGTGCGAGCAACCAGCACTCGTTTCAGCGGGACCCGCGGCAGCGGGATGGTGCGCGGCAGCTCCCGCTTCACCGCAGCAGACTCCCGGCGTAGCCGCGACCCCCGGGGTCCGGTGACAATGTTTGCGCTGTCGATATCCAACAGGATACCGTGTCTCTCCAGCTCGGTGTCGTCCACCCACACATACTCCCACCGCTCGTTGGCCTTGCGCTTGACCGTCATCACGCTGGGGGATAAACACCGTGCGAGCGTGAGATGCGTTTGCGTTGGCAGGTGACTGCAGCTTTCTGCACGGTGGACGCACGTTGGCGCATGGTCTATGCATGATGTGCCAGCGCGTTCGCGGGCCGGGCACGGTTGGCTACACACGGGTCTACGGCCGCCGTCCAGGCGTCTCACTTCAACGACTCCATCGCCTCCTCCAACTCGGGAAACTCGGCGGCCAACTTGGACCCCAAAACCTGCTGGAGCCGTTCCAAACCGCGCACCTTGGTGGCAAGCTGCTCGTTGAGCAGCGCCGTGCTCTCGACAAACTCCCGCGTGTACACGTTCGGGTTGCGTCCGTCCTCGATGTACTGCAACACGTCGAGCGGGATGGGGGTGTTTTTGATCTGCTTGCTGCTGCTCGCCAACTGCCGGAGGTCCTGGAGCGTCTGGTCAAGCCGCACCAGGAGCCCGTGTTTGGCCTGGTCGGTGCCCTCGAAGTCGTGCACCATCACCCCCAACTCCATGAACGCCTCCACCAACCGCGCAAGCTGCGCCCGTGTGTCTTCAAGCTCCCGGTTCACCGCGGTCATGGAGATGAGCAGCGGTTGATGTGCGCCGCCCGCCTGCAGTTGCGATGGATTTTGGGTGCGTAATTTTTTTGGACTGCAAGCATGGGTCGCAAGCACAAGGCCAAGGTGACGGGTGTGGAGCTGAAGGCAGTGCCCTTGGTGGATCTCACGTACGCGGACCCGGTGTTTGCCGTGGCAGCACACCCCAAGGAGCCGGTGGTGGGAGTGGGGCTTGCCACAGGCCACGTGTATGTCCTGCGCTACGACGCCGAGGGCTTGGCTGGCGAGAACCAACTGCGGTTCCTGGGCTTGACCAAGGGGCAGAAGGAGACGCCTGTGTCGTTGACCAAGCATCCCTGGTGGTGCACGCTTGACGGAGCGCTGCCGGAGGGTTTGGTGACCCAGCTGTGGAAGACGCGGCGCCACAAGGGCTCGTGCCGCGTGCTCAAGTATGACGGGGTGACGGGCGACCACCTCTACACCGCCGGGAGCGACCAGGTGGTGAAGCTTGCCAGTGCCGCGACGGGCAAGGTGATCCACAAGACGAGTTTGAGCGAGCCGGTGCTGGCCATGGCGACGCTGGCCACAAGCCAGCCGTTGGTGGTGATTGGCACCGACAACGGTGGGTTCGAGGTGTTGGACAGCCGCAGCGTGGAGAGTAAGTTCAGTCTCAAACTGCTCCACGAGGAGCTGGTGAACGATGTGGTGCAGATGAGCGCGCAGCTGGGCTACCACTGGCTTTCGGTCGGTGCCACCACAGTGGTGCATGTGGACGTGCGCAAGGGGGCTGTCACGACGCTGGACGACCAGGAAGACGAGACGCTTGCTGTGTGTTTCCCGGACCCGAGTCTGAATGACGCGGCGGTTGTGGGAATGGGGGCGGGAGTGGTGACGCTTTGGAAGCAGAGCAAGAACCGGTTTGCGGACCAGTTGACGCGTGTTCGTGTGGGCGAGGGTCTGGTGGAGAGTGTGGTGAGCACCTATGGTGACGAGGGCACGTGTGTGTGGGCAGCATGCGATGGGGCCATTGCCAAGGTGAACACCAGACAGGGCAAGGTGTTGGAGACTCGGTGGGGTGGGGATGAGGTGGTGGGGTTGGATATCGACTGTGAGTTTCGTCTTGTGGGAGGTTCAATGGAGGGGGTGCGGATCTGGGGTGCGGAGCGTGCGGAGGACGGGGATGACAGCGAGAGCGATGAGAGTGATGAGAGTGAAGGGGAGAGTGACGAGGAGAGTGACGAGAGTGACGAGGAGAGTGGTGATAAGGGCGGCAAGGCCAGCGGCAGTGACAGCGACAGCGACAGCGACAGCTCCGCAGCGCCGCCCCCGAAGCGCCAAAAGCCCAAGCCCAAACCCAAGGCACCGGCTGGCCCCACCGCGTCACAGCTCCGCAACATGCAGAAGCACGAACACGGGATCCGCCGGTTCGAGGGGTTATAGCGCCATGTATCTGCAGCAGCAGCACGCCGCCGTTCCCTGTGGCGCCCTCATGCCGCTGCTGGGTCCAACGAGGACGAACAGACCGTGCCATGCAGGTGTATGCGGGCGTATGCGTGTTGGGGGGCTTTTGCTTTAAGCCCCCTGGGGCGGAATGCCGTGGTTGCGCGCACACGCTCTGGCGTTGGCCGCCTGCCCGCCGCTGCCCAACAGGAGATACACACCTGGCAACCGCCACCTGCTTCGGCAGGACCACCAGCGCCTGTGGCATGCGGCGCGGACCCAGCCACAGCTGCAGGGCGCCTGGAACACGGCGCACGTGACCCTTGGGTGCCGGCGGCGGGCTGCCTCGCAAGCGGTCTGCCAGGCTGCTCCCGGTGTCGGGCCACTGGCACACGCCTGCGCGCTCGCCGCGCCTGCCTGCTGTGCCCGCGCCGCGTGCCTTGGGCGCCGCGCGGGTTGCAAACAGGCTGCGCCACTCTGTTGTCGTGTACGCTTGAATTTCCCAAAACAGCAATTCGCAATAAACCTGCCTGATTCACTCCATTCCCGCTCCAGTCCGTGTCGCAAACGCCGCGTGCCAGGACAACCAGCGCCACCCTGTTTTTAACCAAATTCGAAGGTATGCTCCGCGAACGCCCCCCCGGTCCGCGCCCCGTGCCCCGCGCCTCGCCCGGCGCTGGCTTCAACCCTGCGGCGTGTCACGTGCGGCGCGGTTACCCTCCCGTGTTTTTCGCGGGGGTAAACACGATTCGCCCGCCCAGCATCCTTCAGCACATCTACTAACCCTCCAGTCATGGCCCCTCCCGCTGATATCCGCAGAAAGCTTGTGATCGTTGGTGACGGTGCGTGCGGCAAGACGTGTCTTTTGATCGTCTTCTCCAAGGGCACCTTCCCCGAGGTGTACGTGCCCACGGTGTTTGAGAACTACGTGCTGACGGTGGAGGTGGACGGCCGCCGCGTGGAGCTTGCGCTCTGGGATACCGCTGGCCAGGAAGACTACGACCGCTTGCGCCCGCTCCTGTACCCGGACTCCAACGTGATCCTCATCTGCTTCCTGATCGACCTCCCCGACTCGCTCGAGAACGTGAAGGAGAAGTGGATCAGCGAGGTGCAGCACTTTTGCCAGGGCGTGCCCATCATCCTTGTGGGCTGCAAGGCGGACCTCCGCAACGACCCCTCCACCATCGAGCGTCTTCGCCAGTTGGGCGCCGCTCCGGTGTCCACGGCCGAGGGCCAGGCGGTGGCCGAGCTGATTGGCGCGCAGAGCTACCTCGAGTGCTCCGCCAGAACCAAGGTGGGCGTGGTGGAGGTGTTTTCTGCTGCCACCAGAGCCTCCTTGTCCCCTGCCCGCACCAAGGGCAAGGGCAAGAAGGAGTCTGGCAAGAAGAAGAAGTGTGTTGTCTTGTAAGGTACTTGGGGGGTGTATACGTAGTGGAATACTAAAGAAGCCCATTGTTGCGTGGGCGGCACGGCTGAGTACACCGCGGCCGGCACCGCTTCCTCCCTGCACCCTGCGTCGAAACTCATTGTCATGTCTTACTTTTAGCTGTTGCGTCTACCCAATACATACCCGCTCACACCACACCGGCGTTCTGCTTGGCCAAGAACTGCGCAAACTTGCTCGCCTCGTGGATGCCGCACTCGGTCTTGGACTTGCCCTTCCATCTCCCGGCTCTCTCGTCCTCGCCCTCCTTCACGGGCTCCGTCAGGTGGTAGTCGCCCACCAGGCGGTATCCCAAGTCCAACAACTCGTTGTAAGGCACGTTGTTCTCGTCAACGTACTGCTTCACCTGGTCAAACAGCCACAGCGCCATAGGGTTGATCTTGATGATGCCCGAGACCGCCTCGAGCTCCACCACCGGCAACGCCCCGCGGGCACCGCCCTGGCTTCTGCGCCGACCCGTGAGCACGGCTGCCACGTTGAACTGCTTGTACGCTCTCTGCGACGGCTCCACCTTCACGAGGTAGTCGTACAACTGGTCGTTGGTCTCCCAGAGGTTGTCGCCGTACCGGTCAGCAAACTCCCGCTCAGTGGTGGCGCCCTGGGGCTGGATGATGTGAAGGTCCTCGTCGGTGAGGTTGTAGCGGTCCTTGAGCTTGTCCACGAGGTCAAGCGTCTGCGGGAAGTGGTGGAGCGTGTCGATGAAGATGAGCTCGACCGGGTGGGTCCCGCTCTTCTTGAGCTTGGACACCATGTCCACCGTGGCAAGACCCGTGAGACCAAACGCCGTGGTCTGGTAGAGGTGCGGGAACGTGAACATGGCCCACTGGAGCACCTCCTGGGGGCTGGCGTCCGCAAGCGACGAGTTCCAGAACTCAAGCTGCTGCGGCGTCACAAGCGGCGCCGGCTGGCCGGCCATCTTGCTGGCAAGCGACGACAGCAGCGTGGCAGGCGTGAGAGGAGTGTGCGAGATCGTCATGAGGAAGAGGGCGAGCAGGAGAAGATCAAAGCCGGTTCCTAGGAGCCTCATATACGCCAATTGCCGCGATTCGGACCGCCTGGGGCTGACTAACAGTGAAAAACCCGCGCACACCACCTCACGTGAGATGGTGAATCGTGCGCAGAGGCGCGCAGAAAAAAAAGAAACGATGCGTTACTGCGCCCGGATTCTGACAAATCGCTGCTGCCAGAAACAGCGGGGCACTGCGGGCCCATGCACCGATCCGCCACATGCAGCCTGCAACAGCAGCCGTCGTGCGCCGCTCAAACGGTCGTCTGCGTACCGTTTGCGTCACGTGCCCGATGCCGGTCGCGTCAAAAACGCACCTGGCTCCAGCACGCGGCCATCGCCAGCATACTGCCGCACGCCGTGCTCCGCAGTCGCCATGCTGTCCTCGCTTGCCGACTTTCTCGCGCACCTGCCGGTTCCGCGGTTTGTGGGCCACCCGCCTCTACTGCAGTGGGTGCGTGCCACCCGCCACAAACCCCTGCACAGTCCCCTTACTGCCGTCTACTCCGCCATGGGGCCCGATTTGAACCCTGACGCCGTGGACGAGCCGCTGACCTTTGTTGGCAGCAAGCCGGGTGGTGGTGGGTTTGGAATTGAAGTGCTTCCGCTGTCACTGCTCCAGCCCCTGGAACCCCAGCTACCGCCAGACGTATACCGGCCCGTCAGCAAAACCGTATCGTGGAAGGAGCTCAAGCGAAACGTGTGGGCCTCTGCTCCGCCCCGCAGTGCTGGCACCACTGAGGAGCCTCGGTGCCTGTGCACTGTCCGCTGTGACGACCGCTGTCTCAACCGCCTTGAACAGTACGAGTGTTTCGAGGGCAACTGTCCGTTCGGCGCCACCAACTGCGGCAACAGGCCGTTCAGCACCAAGGAACTCGCACTCGACACCCCCACCAAAAAGTGGGAGCGCGGGTACGAAGTGGTCAAGATGGGAGTCAAGGGCAACGGGCTCCAGGCCACGCGCGGGTTCCGTTCGGGGGAGCTTATCGTCGAATACACCGGCGAGATGGTGGACCTGGACGAAATCACCCGGAGACTCAACGAGGTGTACACCCAGCCCGGGGCCCACTTTTACTTTCTCGACGTGGGCAAGAACTACTCGATCGACTCGGGCCGCAAGGGCTCGCTGGCGCGGTTCGTCAACCACTCGTGCTCGCCCAACGCCGAGATGCAGTTGTGGCGAGTGTGGACCAAGAACGGGCCTGAGCTGAGGGTTGGGTTGTTTGCCGGCCGGCTCGGCGTGCTTGCCGGAGACGAAATCACCTACGACTACAACTTTGACTGGTTCGAGGACGCCGTGCCCCAGCAGTGCCATTGTGGGAGTGCCAACTGCCGGGGGTTGATTGGACGACGCCCGCCGTCTTCGGGGCTGCGTCCAAGCTCCACCAAGGAACCCCTGGTGCCCCCCAAGCCCGCAGAGGTGCTGCCTGCCGAGCTGTTTGTCTTTGGGTGTGGCTATCCTGAGGTTGAGGAGCTGCTGTTGACGGTGTTCATCCCGGAAAGCGAACAGCACCCGATCCACGTCTGGGACAAGGATAAGAGTGTGGGTGCTGGACTTCCAGAGGCACTACGCCGCATAATGATCTGCTACCAGCCAAGGCTGGCTGCCTCCACGCCCGCGAGCCGGCCAGTGGGTGGCACTGTGGTTGCGCTGGAGGTGAGCATGGACTTGTTGAAACAAACAAACCCGCGGTTGGCGCGGCAGTTGACGTTTGACATGGTGGACGAGCCCCGGAGCCCTCGGACTGCCGCATCTGCAGCGCAGCACGCTCCGTCGCCCAAGAAGCAGCGGAAGGGGAAACGGGTTGCGAGCACAGGCAAGGTGAAAAAGCCTGCTCCAGCACCAACCGCAAAGCCCAAGGTGAAGCGGCAACTCAAGCCAAAGATCGCCAGTGTGTCGGCGCGACCATCGCTCATCAGACCGCCCTTGCAGGCGTCGCGCCAGCCCTCGGATCACATGAACGGGTTTTCGGACTACGTGATTGAGGCCCCACGGGCATTGGACCTTGTGCCGATCGATTTTTCGAATCTCCGGCCAGTGCAGATGATGGTGAAGGACATGGAGTTGTCCAGCTCTATTGCTGGTAACGGGCCGGCGAGCCCGCTTGCTCTGAAAAAGGGAGTGGCCGTCAACGGCACGGCAATTTCGACCAAGATTGCGCCACTGGCCAGGCACACGGCCACCAACAGCAGCTTTCCCAAGAAACGGTCTGGCGGCGCGGCTTGGATCAAGCAGGAGCAAGGACGGATTCTCCCCGAGCTTGCAGCTCCCCGGCCAAACGGCGCCCCGGTCTACACCAACGCCCGCGCGCTGTTCATCAAGGAAGAGGACACAGAACAGTCCATTCCTCCGCGCGCATCACTGCCCAAGACAACGAAACAACCCCCGGTTGCGTCAGCCTCTTCGTCTCAGAGGGCTGGTGTTCCAAAGCAACCAAACATTGCCGCTGCAAAGCCCAAAGGCTCTCTGAAGCCAACCGTTGCTGTCTCCAAACCGAACACGGCTGGTCCCAGAGCAAAACCCAGGAAACCGAAGGCGGGCACGCGGGTAAAGCTCGAGGTGGAAGCCCACATGCCGACTAATGCCACCCCGCTGCCCTCTGTGCGGAAGTCTGCCTCGGTGGCACGCCGAACGCCCTCCACGGGGACTTATTCTGGCTCGCTGAGAACCACCCGTCTGTCGCCAACAGACCGGAACCTTATCTCGGTGCTTGCGCACTTGAACCCTCGGCTTGCGCGCACCTTGGCACTGGACATGGCGCCGGTGGGCGAGACCTACAGCAGTGCGCGTGCCAAGGGCATTCCGCTGGACGAAGAGCTACTTCAGAGATGAGGGGTTTATTGGCGTTTCCACGTGGTCACCACCAACCCGTCGGGCTGGATGGTGGGCTGGCGTGTGTATGTAATCCCCATGCTTGGTGTCACCTTCATGAGCACCACCCAATAAAGAAACAGGGCCCCAAGAATGCACCATCCGGCAAGAGCATACGAGGGGTAGCCAGTGTCGATGCGTCTCTGGGGCACAAACGGTCCAAGGACAATCGCAGACAGCGACAAGAAACAAAAGACAACCGCCCAGGTGGGTGCGCGCAACGGAGCAATGGTCCGGGGGAACCGGCGCCGGATTCTGTACAACCCAACCGCAAGCAAGGCGTGGAACAACTGGTTGGGGTAGATCTGGATGCTCACAAGGTAGCCAAAGAGGTCTCCCTTTGGCGGGAGCAAGAGAACGCAGCAGGAAACAAACCCGTGGAGCACAAGGGCCGGGGTGGGTGCTCCGCCAATGTTCCGCGCAAGAATGTCGGCGCCAGGAAGAAACCCCTCGCGTGCCACCTGCTGGATCATCCGAGCATCGGCATACACCACCACAAGCACGTTGCCCAAGGCACCGAGGGCGACAAAGAGCGACAACAAACGGCCGCCGAGAAAGCCGGGGCCAAACACACGGTCAAAGAGCATGGCACCTATGGCGTCGCCATGGCCGGCCATCAACGCGTCGTGTGGGAGCACCACCAAGTACATGCAGTTCATGGCGGCGTAGACAAACACCACCAACGCAAAGGCGGTCCAGCCAGTACGGCGGAGAGTGGAGATTGGGTCCTTGATTTCGTTCTGGACAATGTGGGCCGTGGTCCAGCCACCAAAGGCATAGATGCACTTGAGGACCGTGCCTCCTGCGGCCGAGGGCGTCATGGCCACCGGCGTCTTGAGCTGGTCCCACAGGAGCTGGTTGTGGATTCCGGTGATGCTGGTGGGCACGGCCAACACCCACACCGCCATGGCGGCAATCCCCACAAACATGGCAAGTTTGATTGCACACACGGTGTTCTGGAGAGCAACCCCGGCCCTGGCCACGGCGCTGTGGAGTACCACGGCGGTGACTATGAGGCCGATGCCGATGGCGCTGGCAGCGGCTTCCGAGTACTCCATGCCGAGCACCACCCGTCCATACTCCCCAAACACCAACGCGTTGGCACTGCTGAGACTAAACACGGTGGTGAACACGCCAAACACCACGCTCATGAAGAGCCGGGGGCGCGGGAAGCAGAACTCGAGAAAGATCTTGGTGGCGCCGCTGCGAGGAAGATACAGCCCGAGCTCGAGGTAGAGCGAGAGCCCCGAGCCGGCGATAAGCGCACCAGCAAGCCATGCAACCACAAACGACACGGGCGACCCGCCCACCGACTGATACACAAGGCCCGGGGTGGTGAAGATGCCCAGACCCACCATGCGCGCGACAAAGAGCGTAAGGGTGGAGAATTGGCCGAGGTGGCGACCGCGTGGCGAGGCCTCGGGCGCGATAAGCGGACGCACACCGTCCCCGGGCACCACCGTGTCAATCGTCTCCTGCGAGGGCCCGACCAACGGCGTCGATTCGGACATGATGAGGGTCGGGGCGGCCGCGCGGCTCTGTGGCTGCATATATGCAGTCGCCGCCGGCTCGCCGGAGATACCGCAACCTCCGCGGGCCGCGGAGCTACGGTTAAGCCCGGCCACAGAGCCGCGCGGGTTCTGGGGACGGCGGCGCTGTGGCGTGGAGAGCGGGTCCGTGTGGTGGGCTGCTGGGCCCGAGCTGCCCTGGGTGTGGCAGGGTCCTGCACACCCGCGCTTGCTGCCGCTGCGGTTATCGGTCACTCATCGCACCTCATCGCGCATCACCCTTCTCCTGGCGCATCATGACCATCACCATCCCGCCGCTCACGTCCCAGGACCCACCGGCCCAGGAGACGGCGCTCCGGACGCTCCGGACCTCACTTGTGGGCCACACGGCCCGCAAACGGGCTCTCCTCTCCTCGCCCCTCTTGCCACAGCTCTGGGAGGTGTTGGCACGGCAACCGTCGCTCGGGGTGGCGTACGAGGGCGTGTCGCTTGCCCGGAGCATTGTCGACTATGCCCTTGCCACCAACACACCGCTCCCGGAAGAGCTGCTTCCCCAGATCCTTCTCGACGTCACGCTTGCCCACCCCGAGGTTGCCGAGCCGGCATTTGAAACAGTGGCAGCTCTTGTGGAGTCGGTTCTGGGCACGGTGCTGCCCTCCACCCCCCTTCTCAAGCTTCTCTACGTCATCATCTCCGGCCAGTACCCGCTCTCCCTCACACTTGCGGCGCTTGCGCTTGTGCGGCTTCTCCCGCCCACCAGCCACGCCGTGCAGCAGACCCTCTATCCTGCAGTGCTTGCCCGCTTGTGTCTTCTGGTGCGCAGCATCTATCGCCAGGTCACCTCCTGCGACGAGGGAGACGGCCCGGTGGACGGCATCACCGACACCCCCCCGAACCGGTCGCTCGTGTGCGCGTTGTTGAACACGCTTCTGGTGCTTCTTGCCGAGCCCGCCAAGTCCCCACGGCCGTTCCCCAAGCAGTTGCAGGTGGTGGCCACCGGACTCCTCCGCCTGAGCGACTTGGAACTCCGGCTTGCCTCTGCTGATCTCCTTGTGCGGACCCGCCTGTCGCCCGACCTCCTTCTCCCGCCGCTCGTGGCGTGCGTGGATCAGTTCTACGCCCTGCCCGTGGGTGTCCACACTCCTCTCCAGTTGCTTACCCGCATGTGCGAGGCAGACGAGCTGTGTGTGACGCGGTTGGTGTCTGCGGGGCTCATGGGGAGGTTGCGCAAGTTGGTTGACTCGGAGGACGCCAGGGCCGATGTGTTTCTAGCCATGAGTGTGTTGGCGGGCAGTGACGAGCAAAGCAGGGCTGCAGCTGCCACGCCCGGGCTCCAGGCAGCCATCAAGCAGGCTCTCGAGCGCCACGAGCAAGGATTGGACGTCGAGACTGCCTTTGGAGCCGCGTGCTTGGTGCGTGCGCTCTCCCGCAGCAGCATCCTCTTGCGCACCTTCTTTGCCGACCTTGACATTTCCAAGGTGGTGGTGTCGCTTCTCTCGCGCGAGTGCGACGTGCGTGTCACGGCAGCGCTCCTTGGCTACGTGGCCAACTCGGTGCTTGTTTTTTCCACCACGCGGCAGGAGCTTCTTGCGGAAGGGGTGTTTTCGCTTCTCCACCGACATGCCCAGTCCGAGTCGGTGTCGGTGCGGTTGCATGCTGTCGGTGCTCTCCGCAACGCCTTCTACAACGCGCTGCCGCAGCTCATGCATCAACTCGACCTCCCGCTAATTTTCGGGCTCTGCCGCGACCACAGCGAGCCCCACATCCAGGAGGCGTCCTTGAGCGTGTTGCGAAACCTCTCGTGCAACTCACCCGAAGCGGCCAACCACATTTTTGTCCGCTGGGGCGTTGGCGGGGGCAGCGGGTTTTTGGAGTTTGTCACGGATGAGATCAGCCGGGGAGGAATCAGCGTGGTGGCGGCGGTGTACATTGTGGTGCACTTTGCGGCAGCGGGCGAGGACATGGCCGAAGCGGTCTGCGAGCACCGGCCGTTGCTCGAGGCAATGCGGGAGGCAATGCGCACCGGGTCAAACGAGGTGCGGTTGGCAGTGGTGTGGGTGGTGGCCAACCTCACCTGGCAGGACACGTTTGGCGTGGGGAGTGACTTGCGGCTCCAGGCCCGGCAGGCAACGTTGAAGGAGGCGGGCTTTGACAAGGCCATTGGCGACATCGTGGCCCGGAGCTCGGTGGATGTGCAGGAGCGGGCCCGTGTGGCCTTGCAGCAGTTGTCGCGCTAGGTGCCGGGGGGCGTGTACCGTCTCTGGCTCGGGGCCGTCGGGCAGCTGGCTCCTCACACAGGGCCTGACAAATGGTGCTGCAGTCTTACGTCACGGCTCCAAGCCCTGCGCTGCGCCGTGTGTGCGGATCGATCTCTGACTAAGCGCCGGGGGCTGCGCCTGGCTTGGCGGTGGTTTTTGTGTGCGGTAGTGTGTTGCGATGCAGAGCGGTCTGGATCCGTGCGCCGTGCCCAGGCCTGCTGCGGTCTGGTTGGGCTATGCGCGGTATTGGCACGTTTGACGCACCCTCTATCGCTGTGCATAAATTGGCGATCTCCCCAGATTCGCTCGGAGCTGGCATGGCGCTGTATTCACCCACCACGACGTATTCCCTCAACGAGCTGTTTGCCACGGCGGCCCTCGACACCCACAACGCCGACCGGGGCCTCCACGGGGTGGTGCCGCTAGTGTGGAACGAGACGCTCTTCCAGTACGCTGCGTGGCGGGCCGACACGTACGAGTGCCACGGCCGCGGCGAAGGGGCCAACCTCACCCACTTGGGCACCAATCCCTACGGCGAAAACCTTGCCATTGGCTACACCCCGATTGCGGAGGGCAGCGTGGGGGCGTGGTACAACGAGATTCTGATGTACAATTTTCTGGACCCCGGGTTTGAGGAGGCCACAGGCCACTTTACCCAGATGATCTGGAACGCCACCCGCCGGGTGGGGTGTGCCTACAAGTACTGCAACCCGTACTGGGGCACGTATGTCGTGTGTGTGTACGACCCGCCGGGCAATGTGGTGGGCGGCGATTTTTTCCAGCAGAACGTGCCCCCGCCGTTGTCTGAGCTGTGGAGTGTGCCCAGTGCGAGCGTGACTGCGACGCCGGCGTCGACCGTCGTGGTGGAGGCGCTGACAACGGTGCGGGTCACCAGAACAGCGGGTCGGTCGAGCAGCTCGTCGCTGAGCAGCGGTGCGGGCGTGCTGTTGGGGGTGTCGTGGGGAGTGCTTGCCGTGGTGGTTAATGCGTTGGTATGAACAAATGCATGTGGTTTTGTGGGCTTGGGTAGGGTATGTGGGCGGAGAGGTGTTGTCGTGTTGGTCAACACTATAACGTGTAATCTGAAGGCAGTCCGATCGGGCCATGGAGAGAGTGCAGTTAAGCATACGAAAGCAGGGATGAGGGTGATTTGAACAGGGCAGACACCGTAGAGTACTTGGAGGGCGGCAGTACAACTCTCAAAGCCCGTCCTGGACCCACCACTTCCCACCTCGCAAAAGACCGTATACCAATTTTTCCAACAAAAAGCCTCTATGGCCAAGTTGGTAAGGCACCTCACTAGTAATGAGGAGATCGTCAGTTCGAATCTGGCTGGAGGCATTTCTTTTTTGCACCTCCCTGTGCCACCTGCCTCGTACTCTTCTCCTCGCACCATCATCTTCCCACCGCACGCGAGCTGCTCGAGTCGTCCGCACTGCGTTGCCCGCTCCTTGCCCTCACCCTCATCTCATCACGATGCATCTCAGATTTTTTTTTTTCACGTTCACTGTCACACATGCCCTCTCTCTCCCAGGAGTATCCCATAGCGACCCTTCCACGGTCGTCAACCACCGGGGCACCGCGGGCCCTTGTGTCCCCGCTTGCCAGCGCTGACCCGCTGACACTCCACCTCGGCGTCAGCGGCCACATGGTGGGTGAGTACGTGACTCAGCCCACGCCCCAGTTGGCGTGGCTGCACCTGTTGCCGCCGTCTGTTGCCGTCACCGCGTTGTGTGTCGTGGACCAGACGGCAGTGGTGGGCACAACGAACAAGAAGAAGAACCAGTTGTTGGTGGTGCGGCGCGAGGGCGCCCCTACGGAGGTGGACGTGGAGGCCAGCATTGTCGGCATCCACCACCTCAGCGGTTCCTTTGTGTGTGTGGATGCTCTTGGCGGCGTTAGCAGGTACACTGCGAGCGGCGAAGCTGTTTACTGCACCACTGCGCTTGACACCAAGGTGCTTTTCCACTCGATCGACTCGCATCTGTTGTTGGTGGTGGAAGAGTCCGGCCGCAAGAACTCCAAGCGGGTGAGCGCACGGCTTGTCGACCCCAGCAACGGCTCCGTCATCACGACGCATGTCTTGGACAACACCGCTGTGTCTTCGTGCTTTGCTGCGAGCGCAGGCCAGTTGTACACCTTGGATGCCGGTGTGGTGTCCACCTACTCTCTCCCGTCCTTTGCGCTTCTTCGCCGCAACCAGTACTCCCAGTTTGGTTCCGAGCCCTCCATGGTGTCGCCGCTGAAGGACCGGCTTGTCATTGCCCTGGGCACCACCGTGTACCTTGTCAACGACCGCTTCGAGGCCGTTGTTGGTCAGGTGACGCTGAAACACCCGCACACAATGCTCACCACGTTCGAGGTGGACGGAAACCTGCTCCGGCTGTGCAACACCATTGCGTTGGCCTTGAAACACAAGACAGACGCCGCACAGGTGGTGGCCATCCCCATCGACACCGGCGTGGGCTCCTTGTACGAGTCCTTGGGCAAGCGCGAACTGAAGCCGGTGCCGCTCTCCGGGTTGCCTCCCCTCACCAGCGATGCGCTTTCCGATGCGAGCCGCGAGCAGGCTGCCGAAGCCGACGCGATTCTTGCCCACCTCGCAAAGAACAAGAAGAACACCGTGTGGAACGGGTCGGTTGTGCCGTACCTCAAGGGCGGGCCGTGGGCACCCAGCAGCAAGAGCAGTGCTGCGGCCGTGTACGACGCAGCCAAGGACCGTGTCGTGGACCCTGCATTTGTGTACCGCTTGGTGGAGATGATTTTGGGAGACGTGGACGCGCCTGCGGCTGGCTCCAAGTTTCTTCCCGCCACTGTGTTGGGCTACTTGCTCACCCACCCCTTGTTTCCGAGCGCATATGCCGGGGGCGTGCTTGTGGCGTTGAAGGACCAGCCCAAGCTCCTCAGACAGGCCATCGTGGCCACCCAGGGCCTTCCCTGTGCCGCGCTTGTTGCGGTGCTTGCCGACACCCAGGGCGAGGCGTTTGTGGATGCCGCCACTCGGCTTGGCAAGTCTTTCCCGCTCGAGGAGATTACTGCTGTGGTCCAGGCCACCGAGGCCTTTCCGCTTGAGGCAGTCGTGCGCCGAGCCGCAGCCGAGTCGGCGTGGGAGGTTGTTCCTGCCTTGGTGGACGCCGGAGGGTTGTTTGGCTGGAGCAGCGACCTTGTGGGTGAAGTGCTTGCCAAGGTGAACACCCGTGCTGATCTTCTCGAAGTGGTTGCCATGAACAACAGCATTGCTGCCGTTGCGTTGGGGAGCCTGACCGAGCCGATTGTGCGCCGCAAGTCCAAGGTGGTGAACGTGGAGAGCGAGCTCCGTCGCGACAAGTTGGAGAGCATGTTGGGGTGGAGCCGGCAGCGGGATCTGGAGCAGATCCCCGCCTACTCGGTCGAGCGCATTGTGTGAGGACGGCTGCGAGGGCTGGAACAATAGCTATATACAAAACGGTGTGGCTGCAGTTACATGACAATGTCCTTGCGCTCCCAGCCGGTGCCCTTGTGGTTGTCCAAGTAGTTGTCCGGCTGGGGTGTTTCGGAGTCCACCTTCAAGGCAAACGGGTTGCGGTCGGCCCGCTGGTCAAGGTTGGCCAAGGTGTGGTTCACCTCGCGGTGCTTGGCCTCGTCGGCCCTGATGTAGAGAATGAGGTCGCGCACGGTGGACTTTTCGTTGAGGCCCAGCCAGTACTGCTGCGCCACCATCGGCACCCCCACCTTTTCCAACTCGGACAAACGACCCGTGTCGATCTCATGGATGAGGTGTGTGTAGGTGGAGACCGCCTCCTCCTCCAAGTAGCCCACGAACCGGTGGCAGTAGCGCGGGTTGACGAGGTACGCAAGGAAGAAGATGTTGCAAAACACACCCTGTCCCACATAAATAATCAGCCGTGTGAACCACAGGGGCTGTGCCATCTTGATGAACGTGAGCAAGTGGAGACGTTCGTTGTACGCCTCGTCAAGGAGCGTCTCGATCCACGCCTTGTCGCGCCGCAACAACCGCAAGGAGTGGAGGTGGCGGATGAATGCCGCCACCATGCCAGGAACCCCTGCAATCAGCTCGAGGAAGATGCACCGGGTCATCCACTTGGCAGGCGTCATTTCGTAGCGGGTGCCCACAAACCCGCTGTCGAGCTCCTCCTGGGTCTTGGCCTTCTTGTAGCCCGTGACCAAGTCAAATGCACCGCGCACGAGACCAATGCCGCGGAGGGCAATGCGGTCCCCCCTGGTGACGGGTTCGCGGTGTTCCACGTGGATCTCCTCGCACTGGGCATGACCAAACTTGGGGTGCGGGAAGAGCGGGTGGGTGATGAACTCGGTGTCGTCGTTGCTGCGCTTGACGGTGGTGCCGATCTTGAGAATCGACTGGGACGAGTACCGGAGACCGGCAAGAGCAATGGGAGAGCGTGTGGCTGTTCTGAGCATGATGGCCGGGCTCCACAAGGGGGTTGCTCTAACGGCTTTTATACGCTGGGAAACGTCTGTGCAGGCCGGTGCATTGCTAGCCGCGTCACCGTGCAGAAGTGTGCATGCATACACCTGATATGACCGTCACCGCCACCTTGCTGTGGCGCATGTGCAGGAGGTGTGGCTAGTGACGCGGGGTACGCCGGGCCGGCCGTGCGGGAGAGTGTTCCGGCGCGGGTGTATCTCTGCGAACAGGGCATATGCAATGCGACGCGAAAAAGGGTGGGCTCGATAAGGCCTCCTGGGCCTTTGTTGCAGTGTCCCCAGGGCCGGCAATAATTTGCTCGGGATCGGAGTCTCGGACAAAAACGGGCAGCGCCACAGTCTGCGTGACACATAACGCACTCTGTGCCAGAGCCGTTGCGTCAAATACAGGCGATTTGACTGGCCCGGGTAGGTGTGGCCCGGGGGACCATGACTCAGCCGGGCGGGCCAGGCGGGCCAGACAGGCGTGGGCGCATTGGTTCCCAAACGAGTAAAGCTGTCCATAAAAGATCCACTGCGTCTCTAGTACCCGTCGTCAAGGCGGGGCGACGTTGGCACGTCTCCGTTGTCGTCTGCCACGCTGGCTGCGCTGGTCGAGGGGGTCTGGGCCATGGGTGCTGCCGACACCTCTCCGCGCTTGATCTCTTCCTGCAACTTCTTCAACTCCTTCTGGAAGCGGTTGCCAAACACGTCGACATAGTACGTGGCTCCGTTGAACGCCGCCACCAAGGTGATGAACATGAGGAACCCCGCACAGGCGGCGCTGTACTGGAACCACACGGGCACCAACACCATCGTGGCCATCTGGTAGCCGTACTGGATAAGCATGAAGGCAAACACCGCCAAGGGCTCAGGCAAGGAGTTGACAAAGCGCCCAAGAACCGTCTTGGCATAGCGCCGACGCAACCACTCAAACAGGGTTGCGCGGGAGCCGTTCTTGATCTTGACAGACTTGCGCACGGTGATAAAGTAGTGGTACGCCACCTGCCACACCAAGTAGTACAACAGCGTCCACGCAATGGACGAGACAATGTTCCAGTGCGTAACACCCGCAGCGCCGGCAAACCGTTTCTGCTTGTACTCGGGCTCCAACAGGTGGGTGACCACGTAGAGCGTGACGGGCGGAATGATGTGGATGAACAGACTGGTGGTCTTTTCGATCAGATGGAGCACAAGCGAGTTGCGCCACATGATCACGCCCCACGAGAGCGTGGCAAACAGAAAGGAAAAGAGAGTGGTGTAGAGCAGCTGGGACCCGGGGAGAATCCAGATCCACACCATGAGGAGAATGTTGACAAAGTAGCAGAGGTCGGCGAGAAAGTAGTGGTAGCTGAGCTTGAAGTAGGTGTAGAAGCGAATCGGCATGAGCACCACAAAGAGCGCCGAGTAAAAGACGTGGAACCAGTCGGGGTACTTGCCCACCACAAGGCCTGCTGCAAAGATGGTGCAGAGCGAGGCAGCATAGAACGCCTTCTCGGTGGCCGTGGTGTCCAAGGCAGCCGAGACCTTGGTGTCAAGGCTGCGCAAGCGCTTGAGCACGTGTTGCCGGAGCTCGCGGTCCTCGAGCAACTGGCGGGGGTTCTGGAGAATCTGCTGGATCTCGCGGCGGCGGTTGTACGGCACGAGCGGGTCGAGGAGCAGTTCCACGCGGCGCTCCTCAGACGAGATCGACAGGCGTCGCGACGCGAAAAGCTGGGGGGAGGTCGGGAGAGAGGCTGTTGACATGGCTGCGGGTGGCGAGCACGCGTGTGGCGGCAGTGCGGGGATAAGGCAAGACACGTGGAGTCGATGAGATGAGCGTGCATAATCGTGCGTGGCGGCTACTGCGCGTGGCGGCTACTGCGCGTGGGCTACAAGCCGAGTCCAACCAACACCACCACCAACGACACGTCCACAACAATGCTCTTGAGCACCTCGATGTAGCGCGTCCCGGCCGTGACCCAGCGGGCCGTGGCGCTGGAAACCAACCCGGCCGACTGGGCCATGCCCAACCCGGTCTGGATCCAGCCACCCACCGGCGGCTGCGAGGCGGAGTAGACAAACCACGCCAGCTGGACCCCGGTCTCGAACGCAAGGAAAAAGGGAGAAAAGCTGGCAGTGGCCCCCGTGGAGCGCCAGAAGAGAAAGAGAGCGACAAGGAGGAAAAGACGCGGGAGGATAAAGAGCGGGAGAACGCTGGGCGGAGGTGCGGCTGCTTCGGGGGCGGCTGGCACCTCGCCCAAGCCATCGGCACCGCCAAAGAACTTGGCCACGTCGGGGTTCCCACCAAAAACCGACTTGAGAAACTCGGCATCGGAAGGATGGCCGCCGTGCGCCGGGAAGTGCTCGCTCACCGAGGACAACCCGGGGATCTCCTCCACCGGCGGGTCGGGGAAGCTGTGGGCATCCGGCAAGTCCTGGGCATCAAGCGTCATGGAGATGCGGTTGGACGGGGTGGCGAGCGCCGTCTTGCGGGCAGCAGGCGCGGTGGGCGTCCCGGCGCCGGCCGGAGCCCCTGCTGGAGCCCCCGCAGACGTGCTCGCCGACGTGCTCACCGGCCGCTCTCCCGCAATCTCCCTCAACCGCTCGCCTCCTCTTGCCATCTTGGCCCGCCGCCGCTCCCGCAACAACCGCGCCTGTTCCAGCGCCGAAATCTGTTCGTTCTCGGCCATGTGCGCGAGGGAGATGCGTTTTTCCCAAACGTCGCTCCGTACAGCAGGCCCAGCCGACGCGCGCCGCATATAAAGGCAGCGCCGATTGTTTCGTCACCCTCGTGCATCCGCTTATCGCGTGCTCGAGAAACCCCCTCCTCCCCTCCCCCGCCGCCATGCTGAGGAAAATCTCCATTTCCCACCAGTTCTCGCTGCCCAATGAGACGTACACCGGGCGGCTGTACGTCCACGCCGGGCTGTTCAAGCCCAGCAGCCACATCCCGGACTTTTCCCCTGCCATTCGTCTGACGACGGAGGTGCACGAACAGAGTGCCGAGTTGGCTGCAGTGGACATGGACGAAGACGAAGCGGTCGAGGACTACCAGCCCTTGATGCCGCTGCAGCTGCGCACCAGCATCCACTCCACCGAGTCCAGCCTGCTCCTCGGCGCCCCCGCCTTCCCCCCCGTGCGCAAACACCAGCTGTTGCGGCACCAGGTCACCAGCTGGCTTGCGAACCTCACCATGAAGTCGTTTGTGGACGATGTTGTCGTCAAGCCCACGCTCTACCTCCCTGCCGTCGGCATTGGCCTTCTCTTGAACATCCTCGACGGCTTGTCCTACGGCATGATCATGTTCCCCGTGTCCGAGGCGGTGTTTTCCAAAATGGCCCCCTCGGGACTCCTGATGTTCTACGTGCTGACAGTCATTTCCCAGCTTGTGTACTCGTGCGGCGCGCTGGCATTCGGCATGGCTATTGGCCTGGAGATGATCGAAATCACCCCCTTCTTCCACACCATGGCCTTGGGCATTCTTGCCGACATTGGCGACGACCACCCCGACGAGGTGCTCACCACCACCATTGTGGCGTACGCTCTCTCGTCCATTGTCACCGGGTTGGTGTTTTTCATCTTGGGCAAGCTCCGTCTCGGTGCGCTCGTGTCGTACTTTCCCCGCCACACCCTCATCTCCTGCGTCGGCGGTGTGGGCTTCTTTCTCGTCATCACCGGTCTTGAAGTGTCGTCGCGGCTCGAGGGCGGCTTCAGCTACTCCAAGGAAACGTTGCAGTTTCTCCTCCACACCCCTGCCCTCTTGCAGTGGGTGTTGCCGGCAGCGCTCACGGCACTCCTCGTGGTGCTCCAGCACCGCTTCCACCACCACGCCGCCGTTCTCCCGGCCTTTTTTGTGTCGGTCTTTTTCCTCTTTCACGTGGTGATCATGGCAGTCCCCAGCTGGACCCTCGAGTCGGCACGTGCCGGCGGCTGGGTGTTTGACGCACCCGAGTCTCTGGAGCCGTGGTACTCCTTCTACGAGCTCTACCGCCCGGGACTTGTCCGCTGGGGTGCCATTGTCCAGCAGGTGCCTACCATGCTTGCGCTCACGTTCTTTGGCGTTCTCCACGTGCCCATCAACGTGCCGGCCTTGGCGGTGCTGGTGGGCATGGACGAGTTTGACGTGGACCGCGAGTTGGTGGCCCATGGCCTTTCCAACACTATTTCGGGGTGTGTGGGAGCCATTCAAAACTACCTTGTGTACACCAACCTGTTGTTGTTCATCCGCGCTGGTGCCGACCTGCGGCTTGCCGGCATCATGTTGGCGGCGGCGACCGCTGCCGTCATGCTTGCCGGCCCTGCCGTCATTGGCTACATTCCCGTGTGCGTGGTGGGTCTGTTGATCTTTTTGTTGGGCTACGAGCTTCTCGTGGAGGCGCTTGTCGACACCTGGGGCCGTGTCAAGCCGCTGGAGTACTATTCCATTGTCACCGTCATCATCGTCATGGGCACGGTGGACTTTGTGGTGGGCATTCTCGTGGGCATTCTCCTTGCGTGCGGTTCGTTTGTGGTGGGGGCGCTGCGGCGCTCTGCCGTGCTGGCCATGTACACTGGCAGCGTGGCGCGCCTGACGGTGCTCCGCCACCCCAAGCAGCAGGAGTTTCTCAGACGCGTGGGCGACCAGATCTGTGTTGTCAAGCTCCAGGGCCAGCTCTTTTTTGGCCTGATTGGTCTGGTGGAGCAGGCAATCAGAGGGCGGTTTGAGCTGCAAACCTTCCGCCAGTACCCTGTGCGCTTTCTCATTGTGGACATGGCCCATGTGGCGCTGGTGGATTTTTCGGGTGCGGAAGGGTTCCGGCGCATCCGCAACCTCATGGCGGAGCGCAGCACACAGTTGTGCATCTCTCTGTTGAGCGAGGATGGCGATGTTGTCAAGGCGTTGCGGGACGCAGGGTTGTGGAACACCGACGACGAGTATGCCATCCAGCTCTTTGGCTCCCTCAACCTGGCGCTTGAGTTTTGCGAAAACAGCTTCCTTGAGACGTACAGACAGGTGCGCAGCCGGCGCATGGACCCGGGCAGACACCTCAGCATCAGCAGACCGTCGCCCATGACTTCCTTTGGCGATGTGCTGTCGCTGCCCCGGAACCACCAGGTGGTGCGGGCCGCCACCCGCACGGTGCGCGAGGAGCAGGCTGCCACGCCGCGTTCCTCTGCCAAGCAGCCGATTCCCTTGCTCATGCTGGCGTTCCAGGGCTACCTGAACCAGCCCGAGCTGTTCTGGACGGGCATCGAGCTGGCGTTTGTGCGCGAGCTGGTGCCGGTGCACACGCGGTTGTACGCCTCTGCTGCCACCAACCCGTGTTTTCACCTCCTCGAGCTGGGCATGGTGCGGTGCGAATACCGCACGGTGATGGAGAGCGGCGAGACGCTTTCGTCCTCGATTCTTCCGCTGACGGCGTTTGGCGATGTCTGTGCCCAGTTGGAGGACGGAGTGTTTCTGTACTACACGGACGCACCGCTGGTGGTGTGGCGCTTGGACCAGGAGGGGGTGCGCAAGCTCAGCACCGAGCAGTACACTCAGTTGCTCATTGTGCAGGCCAAGTTGTCGAGCGAGCGGTTCCAGGCCGTGACCGGTGCCTTGGTGGTGTCTCAGTAGAGGGGGCGGATATGCCGTGCAATAAGAAGTTGATGTATGCGACGTGGGACAGGTGAGGAGCGTGGCCAGGTGAGGAGCGTGGCCGGTTCAGGACCGCAAGGAAAGGCGGTCCACCACAGATGCCGGCAAGCAAAACACCGGGCTGACGGGGGCGAGTCCCTCGTGGCCGAGCAACGACAACCCGGCGAGGCCAAACACAAGGTGAAACACGTCCACCTCGTTGCCCGGCCGGTCGCTAATGCCCCCGCGGACCGGATCCTGGGCGCTGAGAATGAACAGCTTCAATTGTTCGCCATCGATCCAGTGTATCTTGTTGAGAATGGCCAACAGCAGCAACACCCACCACAGGTAGCACACGTCGGGGAGCTTTTCCGGGCGGCCGTTGAAGCCGCCGCCGGCCACCTGGCGCTCGCTGAGCCACGACGCGGTGAGATCCACATCCACCAACTCCAAGTGGTTGGTGATGGCAAGGGTGCCGAGACAGGTCCACACCTGCGCGGCGTGGCTCTCGGCGCCTGGCACTAGTCCGTAACCACCGTCAAAGTTGGCGCACTGGGCGATCCACGCCGCCGCCAGATCGCCAATCTCCGGCGTGAGTCTGCCAAGAAGATGCAACGCCTGAACAGCGGTGTAAACAAACCGGGTGTCGATCTCGCCGTAGATGTCGCCGGCAAAGGAGCCGTCGGACTGACGCAAGCTGAGGATGTACTCGGTGGTGGCATCGGCGTCGGGCAAGCGGTCCAAGGCATCGACAATGACAAGGCATTGGACTGCAGAGAGAGTGGTGTGGAGGTGCGAGTCGTGGTCCGGGTGGGCCCCAAACCCCCCGTCCAGGTTGTAGCACGAGAGGACAAACTCAACGATGCCAGCGTGGTCGAGGGTGGTTGGGGCGTTGAGGAGACAGGTGGCGTTGAGCCCCCAGTAGATGCCGTTCAACCGGAGGTATTCGGAGAGATGGTACTCGTAGTCGGTCTGGTGATTGAGCAGCGCGATGTACTGGAGGTGGAGCGGGACGAGGAGCTCGCTCATGGTGGATGCGGGTGGAGGAGCGTGATGACAAATGTCCGGCGGATGTGTGCGGTATGAGGTGTGTTAGCACGCACAGAAATCAGACGGATGTGTGGGTGTGGAGGGTTTGTGGAAGGGGGAGAGGGCTATAAAAGGCTGGCAAGGTGGAGTCAGGTTGTGCTGTAGCCATGGAGTCTACGTCTGTTCCGTTTGCCAAGCTTGGCCTGTCGGGTCTTGCCGTTTCGCGCGTTGTGTTTGGGTGTATGCTGTTTGGCAGCAAGAAGTGGATGGATTGGGTGATTGAGGACGAGGAGGAGGTGTTCAAGCTCCTCAACAAGGCGTACGAGGTGGGGATCCGGACGTTTGACACGGCGGATGTGTATCTGAGTGGCCGGAGCGAGGAGATGCTCGGCAATTGGATCAAGAAGTACGGGATCAAGCGTGAGCGCATTGTCATCCTCTCCAAGGTGTTTATGCCGTACGACAGGGAGGCCCAGGGATTTGTGGGCGGCAGCACCACCAACATCGACTATGCCAACTTCAAGGGACTCCTGCGCAAGCACATCATCGAGGGAGTGCAGAAGCTGGTGGAGAGACTTGGCACCTACATTGACGTGTTGCAGATCCACCGGTTCGACTCAAGCGCTCCGGCCGAGGAGACAATGCGGGCATTGAACTACGTGGTGGAGCAGGGGTGGACCCACTACCTTGGAGCGTCGGCCATGAAGGCGACGCAGTTTGCCGAGCTCCAGTTCACGGCGGAGAAGCACGGCTGGCACAAGTTCATCCTGATGCAAAACTACTACAACTTGTTGCACCGCGAGGAGGAGCGCGAGATGATTCCGTTCTGCAACAAGCACGGGGTGGGGCTTGTGCCCTACTCCCCCATTGCCAAGGGTCTTCTTGCACGTCCGTTGGGAGTGACCACCCAGCGCCTGACCAATGACTTTTCGTACAAGATGTACGGGTTGGACACGTTGCTGGAGTGGGAAAAGGAGACGATCAACCGGGTAGAGGAGTTGGCCAAGAAGAAGGGGGAGTCTATGGGTGCTGTGTCGGTGGCGTGGTTGGTGGCCAAGGGCGCGAGTCCCATTGTGGGGCTTCTGTCGGTTGAGCGGATCGAGGACGTGGCCACAGCGTTCCGCGTGACGTTGACGGAGGAGGAGATTGCTTACTTGGAGGAATTGTACCAGCCCAAGAAGCTGTTGACCTGAGTTCGTAATACATGTCAGTTGGTGACCGCTAATGGCTTGCTGGCGGAGGACACAAGGCGATGATTACAAACCGATGCACAGTCATGCATGATTGCGCACAACCAGCGACACGTTACCAGACACAGACGGAAGACGAGCTGTGGCGCTAGAGGTGTATAAAAGGACGTGCCACGGCGAGCTTGCGCGCTCGCTACACTTCTCAATGGCTGCTGCGGTTCCGTTTGCCAAGCTTGGCCTGTCGGGTCTTTCTGTTTCGCGCGTTGTGTTTGGGTGCATGCTGTTTGGCAGCAAAAAATGGGGCGACTGGGTGATTGAGGACGAGGACGAGGTGTTTGCGGTGTTGAACAAGGCGTACGAGGTGGGGATCCGGACGTTTGACACGGCGGATGTGTATCTGAACGGCGAGCTGGAGCGGTTGCTCGGCAAGTGGATCAAGAAGTTTGGCATCAAGCGTGAGCGCATTGTCATCCTCACCAAGGTGTGCTTTCCCTACGACGATAGCAACCTTCTGTTCAAGGGCAAGGACCGTGATTCCATTGACGTGGTGAACTTCAAAGGACTTCTGCGCAAGCACATCATCGAGGGAGTGCAGAAGCTGGTGGCGCGCCTTGGCACCTACATCGATCTCCTTCAGATCCACCGGTTGGACCCGGAGGTGAAGCCGGAGGAGATCATGCGGGCGTTGGACTACGTGGTGGAGCAGGGATGGACGCACTACATCGGCGCCTCCTCCATGAAGGCCACCGAGTTTGCCGAGCTCCAGTTCACGGCGGAGAAGCACGGCTGGCACAAGTTCATTCTGATGCAGGGCTACTACAACTTGTTGTACCGCGAGGAGGAGCGCGAGATGATTCCGTTCTGCAACAAGCACGGCGTCGGTCTCATTCCGTGGCTGCCAATTGCCCGCGGTGTTCTCACCCGCCCGCTTCTGGCTCTGCGGACGGCACGGTCAAGTGGTGACGACGTGGCGCGACTTGCCAACCTCAAGTTGACGGAGTTGCCTGAATGGGAACAGGAGATTGTGAACCGCGTGGAGGAGTTGAGCAAGAAGAAGGGCGTGCCGATGGCTGCGCTTGCCGCCGCCTGGGTGTTGGCCAAGGGTGCCAACCCTATCGTGGGTCTTTCCTCTCCCATGCGGGTCGAGGAGATTACCGCAGCCTTTACCATTGAGCTCTCTCCCGAGGAGCTCGCCTACTTGGAAGAACCCTACCAACCCAAGGCTGTTGTATTGTAAAGTCAACAATGTATGTTCTGTGCCTTCAATAGTCTAAACCGCCAGCTGCCTGGTGCGCTTCCTCTCCCCTTTCCGCGATCTAACCTACTCATCTCAGCCCGTAGGACTCCCACGCCCATTCCCGTGCGACTCTCCGCTGATGACAAATGTCCCCACGAAGTGCGAACTAACGCATCAGTTAGCAATCACGGAAGCGCGACACTGATAGTGGTGTTTCGTGGCTCCAGTGTATATAAGTCCCGCTGTGCCGCTACTGAACAGCTCATAGCACATGTCTTCCACTGTTCCGTTTACCAAGCTTGGCCTGTCTGGCCTCTCCGTCTCGCGCGTGGTGCTCGGCTGCATGCTGTTTGGCAGCAGCAAATGGGCACCGTGGGTGATTGAGGACGAGGAGGAGGTGTTTGCGGTGTTGAACAAGGCGTACGAGGTGGGGATCCGGACGTTTGACACGGCGGATGTGTATCTGAACGGCGAGCTGGAGCGGTTGCTCGGCAAGTGGATCAAGACGTTTGGCATCAAGCGTGAGCGCATTGTCATCCTCACCAAGGTGTTTGCGGCGTACAACGAGGAAGACCCCCTGTTTTTTGGAATCTCCTCGCAAGACGTTGACTACGCCAACTTCAAGGGACTCCTGCGCAAGCACATCATCGAGGGGGTGCAGAAGCTGGTGGAGAGACTTGGCACCTACATCGATCTCCTTCAGATCCACCGGTTGGACCCAGAGGTGAAGCCGGAGGAGATCATGCGGGCGTTGGACTACGTGGTGGAGCAGGGATGGACGCACTACATCGGCGCCTCCTCCATGAAGGCCACCGAGTTTGCCGAGCTCCAGTTCACGGCGGAGAAGCACGGCTGGCACAAGTTCATTCTGATGCAGAGTTTCTACAACTTGTTGTACCGCGAGGAGGAGCGTGAGATGTACCCATTCTGCAACAAGCACGGCGTCGGTCTCATTCCATGGCTGCCGATTGCCATGGGTGTGCTCACCCGCCCGCTTTCGGCCCAGGGATCGACTGCGCGTTCCTCTGGGGGTTCACTCGGGAGATTCGGATTGGCCGAGTTGCAGCAGCACGAGCAGGAGATTGTGAACCGCGTGGAGGAGTTGAGCAAGAAGAAGGGCGTGCCGATGGCTGCGCTTGCCGCCGCCTGGGTGTTGGCCAAGGGTGCCAACCCTATCGTGGGTCTTTCCTCCCCCAAGCGGGTCGAGGAGATTACCGCAGCCTTTACCATTGAGCTCTCTCCCGAGGAGCTCGCCTACTTGGAAGAACCCTACCAACCCAAGCCGCTGCACATCTGAGCCTTCAACGGCTCGGACCAGCGGCCCAATGCACGCTTTCACTCAGCTCCAGCAATAAGGTTTAGTACTGAGAGCACAGAAACGGACATAATCCCCGCATTCAGCTCCAACTCCGAACCCCCTTGCAACGCTCCGGGTTTGCACCCAATGGCTGCTTCTGTTCCCTTTGTCAAGCTCGGCGACTCTGGTCTTGCCGTGTCGCGTATAATTTTTGGGTGTATGCTGTTTGGCAGCAAGAAGTGGGCCGACTGGGTGCTTGAGGACGAGGAGGAGGTGTTCAAGCTTCTCAACAAGGCGTACGAGGTGGGGATCCGGACGTTTGACACGGCGGACTTGTACCTGGACGGTGAACTGGAGCGGTTGCTTGGCAAGTGGATCAAGAAGTTTGGCATCAAGCGTGAGCGGATCGTCATCCTCACCAAGGTGTACTTTCCGTACAACATCGACGGCGTGCAGGCACGCGAGGAGCTTGTGGAGGCTCATGAACTGTCCATCGACGTGGCCAACTTCAAGGGACTTCTGCGCAAGCACATCATCGAGGGAGTGCAGAAGCTGGTGGAGAGACTTGGCATCTACATCGATCTCCTTCAGATCCACCGGTTGGACCCAGAGGTGAAGCCGGAGGAGATCATGCGGGCGTTGGACTACGTGGTGGAGCAGGGATGGACGCACTACATCGGCGCCTCCTCCATGAAGGCCACCGAGTTTGCCGAGCTCCAGTTCACGGCGGAGAAGCACGGCTGGCACAAGTTCATCCTGATGCAGGGCTACTACAACTTGTTGTACCGCGAGGAGGAGCGCGAGATGATTCCGTTCTGCAACAAGCACGGCGTCGGCCTCATTCCGTGGCTGCCAGTCGCTCGCGGAATCCTCACGCGTCCTCTCACTGCCCAACTGACAGCTCGCTCCGGTGACGACGTGGCACGGTTTGCAAACCTCAAGTTGGACCTGTTGTTTGACTGGGAGGAGAGCATTGTGAACCGCGTGGAGGAGGTGGCGCACAAAAAGGGCGTGCTGATGGCGGTTCTCGCCATTGCGTGGGTCTTGTCCAAGGGCGCCAACCCAATCGTGGGTCTCTCCTCTCCCCAGCGCGTCGAGGACGTGGCCACCGCCTTTGCTGTTGCCTTCACTCCCGACGAGCTCACCTATTTGGAGGAACTCTACCAACCCAAAGCTGTGGTGCTGTAGCTAATACCGTAGTGCGCGCACCAGCAACCACGCGTCACCAACACGCGTTTTTGCCTCCACATCACACGCATGCCGACTCTCGAGCTTCCGTGGGTGGAAAAGTACCGGCCGCAGACGCTCGACGATGTGGTGGGCAACGCCGAGACCGTGGCACGGCTCCGGGTGATTGCCAAAGACGGCAACATGCCGCACATGATTCTTGGAGGCTTGCCCGGCATTGGCAAAACCACGCTGGTGCACGCCCTTGCACGCGAGCTCCTCGGCGACCTGTACGCGGACGCCGTTCTCGAGCTCAATGCGAGTGACGACCGCGGCATCGACGTGGTGCGGCTGCGCATCAAGCAGTTTGCCCAGAAAAAAGTGCCGCTTCCGGCCGGCAAACACAAGGTGGTTATTCTCGACGAGGCCGACCTGATGACTCCCGGTGCGCAGCAGGCCTTGCGCCGCACCATGGAGATCTACTCCAACACGACGCGCTTTGTGTTTGCCTGCAACCAGAGCAACAAGATCATCGAGCCGTTGCAGCTGCGGTGCGCCATTCTCCGCTTCACCAAGATCCCCGACGCCCTGGTACTTGCGCGGCTCCTCCAGGTGTGTGCCGCGGAAAACGTGCAGTACAACGACGAGGGGCTCTCGGCCTTGATCTTTACGGCCGATGGCGACATGCGCCAGGCGTTGAACAACCTCCAGCTGACGGTTGCTGGCAGCGGTTTTGTCAGTGCGGACAACGTGTTCAAGGTGGTGGACTCGCCCCACCCGCTTGTGGTGAAGAAGATGGTGTTGTGTGCCGCAAACGGCGACACGGACGAGGCATTCACGCTTCTCAAGCAGTTGTGGGATAAGGGCTACCTGGCGGTGGACATTGCCAGCACCAGCTTCAAGGTCACGCGCGCCATGAACGAGGTGCCGGAACAGAAGCGGTTGGAGATGATGAAGGAGATTGGCGTGGCCCACATGCGCATTCTCGAGGGTGTGGGGTCGTACCTCCAGCTCGCCGGGTTGGTGAGCCGGTTGTCGGGGGCGTGAACCGAGGGGGGAACATGGCGTTCTGGCCAGCTGGGTGCCGCACTGCAACCTCGTATTAGTCCATGCAGCCGCAGCTTCTGCATGCAGGAGCACACATACCGTATGCAAGATTACGCGGGCGTTGTACCGGAGATAGCTTAACCAATGGCCACAGGGCCTGGACTGTAGGGGGTCGAGTAGCGCGGGTTTCAATATCCGTGCGGGCAGGACGGTGGAGTATAAAACGGGGGCGGGGTTTGACTACTTTGTTCTGCCACCATGTCCGTATTTGGCGAGCAAGCAGACCAGGTATCGCGTTTTGTCTGGTCGTGGTTTGGCTTGAAGGCTTTGCTTTCGTGGAAGAACAGAGAAGGAGGAGGAAAGTTTTTGCCCATGAACGCTACGCCAGTTGACCAAACCACGTTCGACCAGTTAAAGCGGGCTGCACAATGTGCCCTGCTTTCCTACTGCTACGTTCTGCTGATTGCGGAACAGATCAACGCGGCACAGGATCAACATGAACAGGAACGACCTCCAACACCTGCCAGAAACCTTAGGGATGCGAAACCTGTTTACCCGCCCCCCCTCAGACACCGGGTTCGTGAGGCCACTGCTGTGCTGTCTTCGCAGCAGGCGCAGGAGGGGGATCCGGGCGTTTGTCATCACACCAGTGGAAATTTCATGGATGGTGAACCGAATGGATGGGAGATTACGGACATCACTTATCCTCCCAGGCTTAAGCACCCAACGTGGTTTGGATTGTTCAGGGTGCGCGAAGCAAGTGGCTGTTGTACTTTTTTGTTGAACCACGAAGACAAACAGGTGGTGCTAGCCTTCAGGGGATCGCAAACGTTGGCCGACTTCAAAGGAGACGCCCAAGTGGGAATCGTTGAGTGGAACCTGATCTTGTTTGATGGAGAAGCTTGTGATTTGAACGCAAACGCCGCCAAGAACCTGGAAGCAAAAAAGCACAACAGGGCGTACTATGACCAGCGGTTTGTTCACGTCGGGTTCTACAGCATCGTACTGAGAATGATGGGAGTATCAAAACAAGGGACGAAGTGTAATGGGGTCATTATGCCACCGCTGTTTACCCCTGGAACAACGGGATTGCTCGAAATTACCGCTGCCCTCCTGAGAAGGTACCCACGATACAAACTTTTGATTACTGGCCATTCCCTTGGTGGAGCTCTCGCTGCTGTTGCTGGTGTGGAGTTCATGCTCTACGCTAAGAAATTTCCCAATGGCGATATCAAACCTCCTGTGGTTGTGACTTTTGCGGCCCCGCGGGTGTTCGGAGACCGCTTCGCGGCAACGCTCACTGAGTACCTCGAGGTCCCGAAAACCATCGCCGAGTATCTCCAAGTGACAGGGATTCGCCTGCGTCCTGGTGAAAACCCAGCGGGAAGCCGCCAAGACGCTCCCAAGAGCCTCTCTGAGATCCCAGGAATGTACCGGGTGTACCACAACTCGGACTTTGTCACCAGTGTTCCTGCTGGCAGCGACTGGAAGCACGTCGGGGTTACGTTCTACATTTCCAAACTCTACGTGCCTGAGCCAATGCCCGGGTACAGTACTTGGGATAAGGGAGTGTACAAAGATCAGCCGGACGACCCCAATGGCTCTTTGAACAAGGACCCTGTCAAGGCCAGCGACGTGTACCTCTGTGGCGTTGACGCCGATGCAGATGGCCTCTTCCGGGTCAACCTCTTGTCTGCAAATCACCACCGTGACTACTTCTTCCGAGTGACGTGGTGCCAGCACGGTTTCAACAAGCCAGAGCACTATTTTTCGTTTGCAACTCGCTTTCTTGGCTGGTTACTGCGCAAGCCGTATGGATGGTGTATCCGGCTGCTCGGGTACTCGCGCTAGTCGTGTTCACCTTCTGTATGCGTTTCCGGGTTGTGTCCAGGCATTCCGCCTAGTGTTTCTACCCTAAATGTCCTTCACCAGATGTTCACCTTGCCAGAAACAGCACGTGGGCTCTTGATATCGGCTGCACCGACCAATAACACAACACAACCCCCCTGGTTCAGTAGCACAGGATCCCTGGCCCACCAGCCCACTCACGCCCAGGCGTATCCACAGCACAGGATAATCCCGCATGCTGCCCAGCCAATGGCAACCAGGGTGGGCTGGGCACCGGGAAATGACCCGCGCGCCTTCCAAACGCTGCGGAGTGACCTGGCCGGGTATATAATGCGGGGATGGACCGGGGGATGCCTTGTGCTCCCATGTCGCTGTTGAATGAGCAGTTTGACCAGGTCTGGCGGGTGTTGCGCACCTTCCCCATTTCCAACGCACTCAAGACCTCTGTGAACAAGGAGAGCGGTGGCTACTTCTTGCCCATGAACAAGGAGCCCGTCACGCAAACCACATTTGCCCAGCTCAAGCGCGCCGCTGGGTTTGCCCTGATTGCCTACTGCTACGTGCGGCTGTTGCCAACCGAAACAATCGACAGGCTCCGGAGAGAGTGGGAGTTGGAAGGCGACGGTCTCCCGGGCAATGAAAGCCGTGGTGGGAGCGAAGCGGATGTTGTTATCCTGGCACTGGATACCGAGAGGACCCACAACCACCCCAAGCATGGGCGCGAGCTCAACAACGGTCTCCACGAATGGGAGATCCGAATGGTCACCATCCCCCCAAACGACACCAGCGGGTGCTGCACCTTGGCGGTGAACCACATCGACAAGCAGGTGGTGTTGGCCTTCAGAGGGTCACAAACCGGCGCCGACTGGTGGGCCGACTTTACCGTGGCTCGCATTCCGTGGAACCTGATCTTGTTCCCGGGGACTGCCTGCGACATGAACTCCACCGCAAACACGGGGAAGGCTGTTGACGACAACCCTGCCTATTACCACGGACGTTTTGTCCACAAGGGCTTCTATGACATTGTCCACCGGATGGTGTACAACGAGACAAAGGAAGAGTCTGACAGCAACCAGGACGGAACAGAGTCCGAGCTGGAGCTCATCAAGCGGCTCATGGCAAACAATGGGTTGCTCAGCCTTACTCTTGGCCTTCTCAAAGAGTTTCCGGAGTACCTGGTGATGATCACGGGCCACTCGCTTGGTGGAGCTCTTGCCACAGTAACGGGCGTGGAGTTCACGCTCTTTGCCGAGCGATACCCAAGTCTCATGAAGCCCCCAGTGGTGGTGACGTTTGCCGCTCCCCGTGTGTTTGGCGACACCTTTGCAGCCGTGCTCTCGGAGCGCCTTGAGGTGTCCCGATCCGTCTCCGATCTCCGAGCAGCCCAGCGACGCGAGCACGCCACCAACGCAGCGGACAAGGGTCCGTTCGACATCCCAGGAATGTACCGGGTGTACCACAACTCGGACTTTGTCACCAGTCTTCCCGCCGGCAGCGACTGGAAGCACGTGGGGGTCACCTTCTACATTTCCAAACTCTACCTCCCTTCTCCCATGCCAGGCGTTGATGTCTACAAGAGCGAGGAGTTTAAGGAGTTGGCGGATGGCAGAGACGAGAACGGGTCATTGAACTTGGATCCAGTCTCCATAAGCGATGTGACCCTCAGCGGGATTGATGCCGATGCGGACGGCCTCTTCAGGGTCAACCCCTTGGCTGGGAACCGCCACCGTGACTACTTTTTCCGCGTGACGTGGTGCCAGCATGGCACCTTTAAGCTCAGCGATTACACTCCCAAGCTGTGGGTTGAGAGACGGGCTTGGTCCTTGCGGTAGCCCCAGCCCTGTTTGTGTTTCCGGGCGTGTGTTCTGGCTTACCCGCCTGGTGTTTTGTACCCTAAATGTCTTCTCTTGTTCAGTCCTTCCACCAGTTGTACCAACTTGCCAGGGACTACACGATATGGTCACTTGCTCGTAGTATGACCAACCGTGGCGATCGGATGTTTACCCCGGCGTTCCACGAACCAGTGTCTTCCACCAACTACACCCAACTCTACACCGCGGTTCTCTTTTGTCTGCTTGCGTACTGTATCACCAAGCTGTACAACGACGGGGAGAATCTCCTGGCCCAGTGCCATCCCCGCCGTGCCTCTGCCAACGAGCCGCTCCAGTGGGAGGTAGTGGACGTGATCCAACCGCCCAGTTCTCGCCTCAGCGGCTCCTGCGTGTTTGCCCTCAACCACACGGACCACCAGGTGGTATTGGCCTTTCGCGGCACCACCACAGCTGCAGACAGGCTCATTGATGTCCGCATCAAGCGCGTCGAGTGGATGCCCATGAACGGAGAGAGCGACCCGTTCGAGCCACCAAGCAGAAAACACCACCCCACCAGCCGCCTGTTGCACGAGGGTTTCTACACCGTCATCCGGCGAATGATGACAGAGAACCGGTTGCTTGACAAGGCCAAAGAGCTCTTGGCACAGCATGCGGGTTACCAGTTGATGATCACCGGCCACTCGCTCGGCGGCCCATTGGCACTGATTGCCGGGCTAGAGTTCAGCCTTGCAGGCACACAGCCGGTGGTGGTTACTGTGGCGGCTCCTCGGGTGTTTTCCGACCGATTTGCGGCAGTGATAGGGGAACGGCTCCGCGTGGCGGCAAGCATCCTGGCGATCCGCAGTGGCGACGATATCTTTTCCACGCCGGGAATGTATCGGATCTACCACTCGTGCGACTTTGTCACCAGCATTCCTGCAGGCTGCCGCTGGAAACACGTGGGAGTAACCTTCTACATTGCCACGACGGAGCCGGGTTCGGGAGTCGGCGATGTGGTGCTCACAGGCACGGACCTGGATGCCGACGGCCACTTTCCCGCCGGGTGTCGCTACATTGCCAGCCACCTGGAGTACTTTATCCACGTGAGTCGCTGCCAGCACGGGTACTACGGGTTTACGGAGCGGTACGACATGGTGGCACCAACAGGGCACGGTGTTGGTTGCAAGTGATGCGCATGCGTCTAGATGATGCGCATGCATACAGGGTCATGCATACAGGGTCATGCAGCACCCAACCTACTTGCCCCTGAACCAGACCAAGATAAAGAGGCGAGGCAGCCCCCCCAGTCTGCACCTGTCCACGCCACCGTGCTAGCTCAAATGTTCATCCGCGATATTATTGGATTGCCCTTGCTTTTGCTGTTGCTTGCTCAAGCCTACTCCTTGGCCAGTCGCTATTGGAATGCCTATGGCTTTGTGTTTGTCCTTCGCAGGCGGTTCCAAAGGCAACCACCGTACATGCCTGCTGACACGGAATCGATAAGTTTGACAGTGTATCGACAGCTCAGGGTTGCCAGCTATTTCAGCCTGATGGCCTACTGCATGTCGGCTCTGTACGAAGATGACCCCCTGCCCGACTCTCTTGGCCCGCACTATACAAAGGCATGGGAGGGAGAGCTTGTGGACTGGGAAGCTGTTCACGTCATCAAACCCCAAGACAAAGACCAGTCTGGCTATTGTCTCATTGCTCTCAATCACACCCACAAGCAAGTGGTGTTGTCATTCCGGGGAACCCGTTCCGTAACGGACGCCTTGACGGACTTGAACATCGAGCGGGTCTCGTGGACAAGCTGCATCAACAAGGATAACATCATTGATGACGGTGAACTGTTGCCGAGCGACGAGAGGAATGAGAAGCACACTGACCTGAAGGACATTCCGCGGCTCGTACACAAAGGGTTCTTTTCAGTGGCACAGAGAGTTATGAACCTGGAGATCACTATTCCTGAGGGCCAGCACGCAGGGCACTACACGTCTCCTGGGTTGCCGAACCTCACCAGGTCGCTCCTTGAAGAGTACGAGGGCTACCAGTTGTTTATCACAGGACACCTGATGGGAGGAGCACTCGCAGCGATTGCCGGCGTCGACTTTATGATTAACACAGCCTTCGACTACCGACCGGTTGTGATCACAGTTGCCGCTCCTCGAGTGTTTTCGGACAAGTTTGCGGACCAACTCACAAACTACTTGGAAGTGCCGCGTACCTTGAACTCCCTCCGGCGTGACCTTGACGGAATGCTGCCTGAAGAGCACGGTGTTGGGGTTTTTGGTATTCCGGGGATGTACCGCATCTTCCATAACGGGGACGTCGTTCCTACGATTCCCAGCGGCACTGACTGGAAGCACGTCGGCGTGAGCTTCTACATCTCCAAAGCAAAGTTGCCACACTTGGTCTGCGACGTCAAGTTGTGTCTAAACGAGGCCGAGGCTGACGGCAACCCAAACGTGACAACCGGAGGCTCTGTCGACAGAGTTCCCGATGACGCTTTCCCTATCAGCGCCTATGCCATTCCACAACACCTTGACTACTTCATGGACACGAGCCAATGCCAACATGGCTACAAACCTCCCATCTGGAGATTTTTGTCCTTGGGAACCCCGAGGTACGGCACGTTTGCGCAGCTGCGAGTGACCGAGCAAGAGATTGAGCGAGCTCTACAGAGATAGTCCTCGAGAACCCCCCCGCCGACGTAGACCGTAGGCAGACCTTTATTGTTACACATCCCCGAACTCGAGTCGCACGGGCGACAAGCGCAACGCCGACTCCTCAGCCTCGGAACTGACCGCTTCTCGCTCCCCCTCACACCATCCTTCCAAGTCCACCACCATTTGTTGCAACCGGCTCACCTCCACAAGACCCACCAAGGCTTGTTCCGCTCTGGCATAGGCACCATCACGCACCGCCACCCACCGGCCAATGCGCTCCTGGATGGGTCTCGCCTCCTCGGCGGCAATCTCTCCCTGGTGCCGTTTCCACTGGCCCTCAAGCGATGCGGCTTCGTTGGCAAGCATCGACTTGAACGAGGCAAGGTCTGACTGGAGATACGCAATGCTCTGTTTGGTGTGGCCGTCCCGCTGACCCGCACTCAGCGAACGGAACGTCAACGCTTCCTCAAGCTTGGTGCGAATGTCAGCCAACACCGAACTGGCCTTGGGCAACGGCGGCGCCGCTCGGTTCTCCTGTGCCATGAACCGCGCCACCAGCTGGTCGTCTAGCTCGTCCACCGCGGCCGTCAACACCCGCTGCGCCTCGCTGCGCATCCACCGCACCTTGTCCAACCGTTTCTGCACCACCTTGCGGTCGAACCAGTTGCGGAACTTGGCAAGCTCGATACGGGTCAGCGGCTGGAACTGGTGGAGCTTGCGGAGATACTCCGTCTCGATGTTGGGAGCCATGGCGGGCGGTGCGTGTTCTCCAGCAAGCATTTCGCGGAGCCGCCGCCGGTTCTCGAGCTGTGATGGCTTCACCTCTTCGGCTAGCCGCACCCGCTCCGCTAGCGACGCCGACTCGCGCTGTGCGGTTGAAAGAGCAGTGCGTAACTCGGATGCCTCACGCTTGGCAGCGGCAAGGGTCCGTTGCATCTGCTCCACTTCCTGTGCCAACGCCAGTGCCTCGGCCTGCGTGGCAGAGAGTCGTGCCTGGAGCTCGCCCGCCTTGGCCTCGACTCCGCGTTTGGCAGCAGCGTAGGTGTCGCAGCGGCCCCGTTCGTCTTTGAGGAGCAGCTGCAACCGTGCTTCGCGCTGTGACGTTTCCTGGATGTGGCGGTCGAGTGTAGCCTCGCTTTCCTGACGAAGCCGGGCCTCGTGCTCTGCCTGCTGGTGCAACCGGTCCATCTCGCGGGTGTATTCGTCGCGGAGAGCCTGTTCGCGATCGGCGAGTAGTTGTTCGCGTTCGGTTCGCTCGCGTTCGGTTCGCTCGCGTTCGGTTCGCTCGCGTTCGGTTCGCTCGCGTTCGCGCTCGCGCTCCCGCCCCCACGTAAGGCTCTCGCTCCCCAACCCAAACTGCACCCCCGCAGGCGGCTCCACCACAGGCCGCTTGCCAAGCCGTTCGTGGAGCACCTGCCGGTTCCGCTCCGCATACAACCGGTCGATGGGATCGGTCAACACCTCCACCGGCTCTGGCGGCGGCGGTGACCCTGAAATCAACTTGCTCACCCGCGAAAACAACAGCGGCTTTTCGACCGCCGGCTGCCGCGGCTTGTGGACCCGCCCGTGCGTCGGCAACCCAAACGAGGCGGCTGGGCGGCGCGTGTAACTGCTGCCGTAGCCCCGCCCACCCAGATACAGCAGCTGCAGGGGCGGCAGGCGAGCCGCCGACGTGCCCCGAGCCGCCGAGAACCCGCCCGGCACCGTGCCCGCACCGCCGTTCTTTTTCTGCTCCCACTTGGCGTGCAAGGTGCCCGCCATGAAAACAAACGCGTAGCAGCGATGAGCCAAACGCGTCCTGCCGCATCTGCGCTTCCATGCTGCACCTCCCGATCGAGCTCAAGGCCACCAACTTGAAGCCCGTGGCGTTCCGGGTCTTGTCGCGCAAGCACGGCCTCAACCTCAAACTCGACGCGTTGGCGGTGTTGGCGGAGGTGATGGGCCCGCGCTTTGGCGCCGGCTGGAAGGGTCCGCAGGGCCAGCAGTTTCTCGAAGAGGTGGCCGACGCGTGGAAGGCCCAGGAGCGCGGCCAGTTTGTTGATGGCGAGGGGCTCCGGATGGTGTTGGGCGAGTTGGACAAGGCTCCGGCCGCACGCCCTGCCCCCCGAGACAGCCTGGCCACGCCCGAATTGGCCGACTCCACTCCCGCCACGCTGCCGCCGGAAGCAGCCACGGCCCACACCCCCGCAGTGGTGTCGTCGTTCGACCTCCCACGGTTCCAGTACTCGACCGTGACCCGCGGATGGGAGGTGGCGCCGCCCTCGCACACGGCCGGGTGGATTGCGCGCTACAACCTCTTGAAGGACCGGGTGGCGCGCAGCACCCAGCTTGCCACGCCCATCACCGAGATCAAAAACTTGCTCGGGCGCCACGGCCAACGCTTTCTTCTTCTCGGGGTGCTTGGCGGCGAGCCGGGCGAGTACACGCTTGAAGATCCCAGCGACTCGATCCCGCTTGATCTTGCTCAGGCAGTGGCCACCAGCGGCGCCCACTACACCACCGGCATGGTGCTTCTCTGCGACGGCATCTACCTGAACGCCGGCAAGTTCTACGTGCTGAGCGTGGGCCAGCCACCGTGCGAGCGCCGGGCCGCCACTCTCAACCACCTCGGCCACGCCGACTTGTTGGGCCTCCACGGCACCACCATGGTGGACCGCGACACCATCACCAGAGCCGAGGAGGCCCAGCACCACAGCCTGCTGGAAATGGTGTTTGCCGGGTGCAACACCCACTTGGACGACCCCAAGGTGCTTGCCGCCATCCGCCGATTGCTCACCCACATTGCCGACCGCGCCGAGGTGCAGTCTCGCATCCACGACGAGCCCGCTGCCAAACACCTTCCGGACGCGGTTGTGTTTTCCGGTCCGTTTGTCTCCACCTCGTTGCACACCACCGGCACGGCCTCCTCGCTGGCAGCCTACCGCCGCGGGTTTGACCAGTTGGCCGAGCTTGTCGAGCTGCACCCGCTGTTGCACACCTGCCGCTTTGTGTTTGTTCCCGGGGACAACGACCCGTGGTGGCTGACCCACTCCAAGGGCGCGCCGGCCATGTGGCCACAGCACCCCGTGCCCCAGTTGTTTGGCAGCCGTCTCAAGCGCACCGCACCCCAGAGTGTCTTCACCCTGAACCCTTGCCGCGTGGCCCACATGGCACTGGAAATAGCCGTCTGTCGGGGAGACCTTGGTCGGGCGTTGCGGCTGAACCGAGCCGACTTGGTGGTGGAGGAGGAGGCGCTGGTGGTGCTGGAGTCGATCCGCGAGGCTCGTACCGTTGTGCGCACGCTTCTAGACCAGGGCAACTTGCTGCCCGTGTCCACCACCGTGCGGCCTGTCAACTGGGAACACGAACACGCGCTCCAGCTCACGCCGGTGCCCACGGTGATGGTGCTTGCCGACGCCTCCACAGCTCGATTCGACGTCACCTACGAAGGCTGCCGTGCCATCAACCCGGGCGTGCTTGTGAGCAACGGACGGGTGCACTTTACGCGCTACGCCATGGCGTCTGGCAAGGCGTACGCCGAGTCGGTGGACATCTAGCGCAACGCCCTTGCCGGTCCTCCCCAGCAGTAACCTTGACCCCTCACGAACCGACGCCTCTGGCAAGTCGTTCATAGCTATACATGCCCGGCTACTCAATCTCAATCTCGCCGCACAACTGGAAGCGCCGGCTGGAGGTGCCGAGATACACCTTGTACACACCCGTCTGGATGATCCACTGCTGCAGCGCCGGGTCCCACACACTCAAGTCGCGGTGAGTGAGCTCAAAGTGCACCTCGGCGCTGTGGCCCACATCCACGCACACCTTGTCAAATCCACGCAACTGTTTGAGCGGCAGCGCAAACTGGGTGTGGGGGAACTCGACGTAGAGCTGGACCGCCACCAGGCCCTTGGAACTGCCGTCATTCTTCACCTCGGCCTGCACCTGGTACAACACATCCCAAAGAGCAGGGTTGCCTCCAAGCCCGCCGCCAGCCAACGGCGGCTCCTCGTCACACACGCCCGGGTCGTAGCCCTTGGGATACTCAAACTCGTCCTCGTCAGCCACCGTGCGGATGCGGTCATTGAACAAGTAGGGGTAGATGAACCCCGGCACGGGCGTCATGTCCTCGTGCGGAAAGAGAGCGTCCTCAGGGTCGCAGATATCGTCCTCCGGAAAGGGCGTCATGGGACAGTAGCTGCCGGGACACGGAAGGTACTCGGTGGGACAGGACAACTCCTTGATCTGCAACGAGCAGAGCTTGAACTGGGTGTACAGCAAGCCAAAGCCAAACTCAAACCGCGGGCGGATGTTGTGCTTGTCAAAGAAACGGTAGTCCACATACAAGTCCCGGTCGTAGTCGTCCTGGGGTGCCACCTTGGTGCTGGCGTGGGTCAAGACGGGCACGTAGTGTTCCACCTTGCGAGCAATGGTGAACGGAAGGTGGCCACTGGGATTCACCTCGCCGAACAACACCTCGGCAATGGCCTGGCCCACGTACTGTCCGAGCGGCGGGGTGTACACCACCGCCACCACGTTCTCGTGCTCCACCCACCGCTCCATGTCCACAGGCCCCACGCTGTTCACCACCACCACTGTCTTGCGGCACCGGTCGGCAACGTGCTCAACCACCTCGTCGCCATTGTGCCAGAGAGACAAGTTCTTGCGGTCACCAAAGTTCCCGTCCACCTCGAGAAACCCCTCACCCGAGTAGGCCAGCACCACCACCACAGCCATGTCGGCGTAGTCCGCAAGCTCGTCAACCGTGTCCAAGTCATACAGCTCCAGCGTAAAGTCCACAACCATGCCCTGCTGGCGCGAGCGCACAGCAATCTCCTCGTACGGAGTAAGCACCCACGGATTATTCACTGCTGCCGAGCCCCAGCCACTCGTGAGTGTCCCGTCCACACACTTCTGGTCCTTGCAGGTGGCACCCTTGGAGCCGAGGTTCAGGGCGGCACCCACCACAAGCATCCGCCGCACGCCGTCATCGGTGTGGATTGGCAAGTGGCGGCCATCGTTCTTGAGCAACACCACCGCTTCGCGCGCCACCTGGAGCGCCGTGTCGTCGCTGAGCTTGCTGCGGACGTCCCGGTGCCAGTTGACCTGCTCTATTGGCCCGTAGTGCTGGTAGGGAAACGCCTGGCCGTACGTGTGGTGGGTCCAGCTGGAAAAGTTGGGCACATCCTCCTCAGTGGGCAAGTCTCCTTGCTCTCCGTCAAGCGAAAAGAAGGGTGCGAGGATGCGCATCGCCATGTCGTCGAGCCGCTGCTGGGGCAAGGTCTTGTTGTACACGGCACGCGTGAGCAAGGCCCCCCAGTACAGCTTTCCCAGGCACCAGTCGTCAAACACCTCGCCAGGCATGGTCATGTCAAGCCCGGCAAGCGCCGAGTACACCCCCAGGTGCTGCGCACCCCAGTCCAGCACCACAAACCCCTGGAACCCCAACTCGTGCTTGAGCAAGTAGTTGATCAACCGCAGGTTCTCGCAGGCATACGTGTTGTTCACCTGGTTGTATGCGCACATCACCGCTCCAACGCCGGCGTGGACTGCATCGGCAAACGGCCACATGTACACCTCGTGCATGGCACGGTCGCCAATGTTGGCGCTGTATGACTCGTCAAACAGGTCTGGGTACTCGTCACCCATGCCGTCCTCGTCCTCACTGAATCCGCTCTCGTTGTCGCTGTCGCGGTCGCCCCACTCACCGGGCTGGCGGTAGCGCTCCTGCTCGTTGCCCACAAAGTGCTTCACGGCACACAACACGCCCTCCTCCTGCACCCCGTCAACCGTGTTCAGCACAGCCACACCCTGGAGATATGGGTCTGCCCCAAACAGCTCCCAGTTGCGGCCACCCTGCGCCTTGAGACCAAGGGGGCCAACCACCGGGCCCAACATGACGTGCACGCCCTTCTTGCGCATCTCCTTGCCCATGGCCTTGCCGCGGAGATACATCAAGCCCCGGTTGAACGTGGCGCCAGCCGCCAAGCCCGACGGAAAGGCAGTGACAAAATCCGTAAAGCGGACTCCGTTGGGACCGTCCTGGAGGCACAACGAGGGAATGCCCAAGCGCGGCACCAGTCCAGTGTTGCCAATGCACGGCCCGCTGCCCCAGCCGGAGCCGGTGATGAGGTTCACCTTCTCCACCGTCAGCATCTTTTCCACCAACTTGCGGGCCTTGCTGAACGCCTTGGTCCACACGTCTTTGAGAGCGCCGGCTTCGGGCAGCGGGTAGAAGGGCCGGGTGTAGTAGCCGGGCAGGGGCTGTGGGCCGAGGTTGAACCAGTCACGCACAAGAGCAGGAGCCCAGTGGTCGCGTTTCGAGAGCGAGGCGTTGAGGTGGGAGACGATGGAGAAGGTGTTGGGGACAAGGTCGCCCACCACGGTGAGTGCGAGGAGTGCCGCGGGAGAGAGAAACAACATGGGGCAAAAGCGCGGAGCGGGGGCGCGGGTGGAGGCAAACAACGCACCAGTGTGCACCTCCCAGACATGGGCTCGGTTTGCGGGCACCCGCGCGCGGGTGGCGGGCGTGCAGGCGCGGTTTGCGGACTTGGTTTGCGGGTGGGGTTTGCGAGAGCGCGCTGCACGGGCATGCACGGATATGCAGTGTCGCCACATGCATGGCGTTGTGTCGTGGCTGTACCGCAAGGCATGTCGTTTCCCACCAATCACCGTCAACCGTTCCCTGCTCCACCATGCTCTCACGCTCCACCCGTGGTTCGCGCCAGGTGCTCCGCGCCGCCCGCGCCGCCCGCTCCAACGCCGTGACGCCGTCGAACGCCGAGGCTATTGCCACACAGGCGCCCAACCGGGCCACGACGTGGCTGTCGTCGCAGAGACCGCGCTCGGAGGCCATGACGGGTCCGCGCTTTGACGGCCGGGACCTCACTGCGCAGCCGGCGCCGTACGCAGCCATCGACCTCATTGCCCAGCAGGCCGTGCGCGAGGTGGATCTGAACGTGGCGGTGTGCGACGGCAACACCGGCATCCAGGGCCACCCCAAGATCTACATCAACCTCGACGGTCCGGGCGCCCATGCCTGCACCTACTGCGGGTTGCGGTTTGCTCAGAAGAAGCACTAGAGCGGCAGAGGTCTATTTATAGGAATCGATAGGATCATGTGCCTCCCCTGTGCAGTGCGTCTACTCGGTGCGGTGTGCCGTCACGACAATCTCGCTTTCGCTGGCCTCGGTGTTGAGAAACCAGCGGGTGGGTCTCCGGCCAAAGGCGTGCTGGGTGGCAATCTCAATCACCATCCGGTCCTCTTCGTTGAACGTCACCATCACTGTGCCCGCCCGGGCCGTGGTTCCGGCCATGTGTGCTTCGAGCGGAAGCCCCACCGTCTGCATGAGCCCTCCTGCGGGCATATGCGCCATCTGGTACTTGAGCATGGGCCCCAACAGCACCTGCGGCACGCGGCCGTTGACCGGGGTCAATGCAAGCGCATGCGCCAACCCTTGTTCGTTGGTGTCGACTGCGTACTGGATCCGCTGCACCACCTTGGCGTGTCCTGCCACAGCCATGTCGAGCGTCTGCATCGGGGTGACCGGGAGCCGGAGCGTGGAGTCGGCAAGATGCTTGAAGCGCTGGGCAGAGAGCTGCTGGGCCAGTTTGCGCCACCGAGCTACCCGCCACATAAACACCGCCCCCACCACCGGGAGCACCGTCAAGGCAAAGAGAATCGACGGTGCCACCACAAGCGTAAAGAAGAGGGCACCGCCGAGGATCCCGGTGCCGAGGCGGATGGGGTCGCTCACGCGCTCGAACGCCTGGCCAAGTCTGGAGGTTTGCGGCTCGCCCTGCAGCGGCGGCCGGAGAACCGGCGGCGTGTGGGCAAAGTGGCGGACACCGGGAGGGGCGAGCGGGAACACGCCGACGCAGAGACCGGTGGGTCTGAGCACGGCGGGGCCGAGACCAACCCGCCCGGGCGTGGCAAAGCGGAGGCTTTGAGCGCGGAGAAGCCGAATCATGCGTTTCTCTACACGTTTTTGATGTCCGCAAAGAACTCCTTGGGGATCATGCCGTCTGCGTTGCCCGGCGTGAGGATCGCCCCGTTCGAACTCACGTAGAACTCAATGCCGGCCGCAAGACACTTGGCCACGTCGATGTAGATAAAGACGTTCGTGCCGGTGCGGCGGCCCGACACCGGCGCCTGGGTGCCGGCCGTGCGCGTGAGGTGGATGTGGTTGCGGTTCATCCGGGAGAGTCCACCCAGCTCGAGAATAACCGGAAGCGTCTTGCGGAAGGTGCCATGGTGCACGCCCGGCGGAAAGTCCTCGAGAGCCGCCAACCGCACCAAGCCCAGATCCGTGACGTTCTCGATGGAGTGGCCCTGCACTGCCCGGAGGTACACAAGGTCGCCCCGGGTCTCGGTCTCAAACCGCTTCTTGTTGTTGGAAGCCACCACCTCCTCCACGTCCGCCATGGTGGCTCTGAGCGATCGGAGGCGCTTGTGCTGGAGCAACGCGCTGCTCTCCACCCACCCGTTGGCGTCAATAACAAGGCCGTCTTCCTGGGCACTGTGCCGGAGGATCCTGGAGAGAGCCTTGGAAATAAGCACCTCTCGGCTCTGGGGCGGGCGTTGTGCCCGGCCCCCGCGTGCGGCCCGGGGAGCGCGGTCCGACATGTCAAAGGCGATGGAGGCGATGACGAGGAAGGCGATGTGCTACTTATAGGCAAGCGGCGCTGGGTGGCGCTGGGTGGCGCTGGGCGAGCATGACTCATGTCCAAATATGTCTATACGCCCCCGTTGAGCCACTCGTCACCCACCACCGGCGGTAGCGACGTGACCAAGTTCAACTCCGCCTCCAAGCCCGGATCAAAGTCACCAAAGTCCACAAGATCCGGAAAGTAGCCCACATCGCCCTCAAGCCCGTCCAAGACATCCACGCGCGGAACGTTCACGTCGGCATGGTAGTCCTTGATGATCAGGTCGATGTCGTCGATGTTCAATGCGCGCACGTCGCCCATCTGCTTGATCTTGAGCGTCACCTCCTGGCACTGCTCGTCCAGAAGGTGGAGATTCAACTGGTCCACGCGCAGCTTGATGGCGTTCCAGCCCGTGACCCGGTTGGCAAAGTGGATATACCGCCGCAAGCCAAAGTCGCGCGGCGTGATGATCTCGTACGTCACAGGGCTTGCGAGAATGGCCTTGGCATGCACACCGGCCTTGTGTGTGAAGGCACAGAAGCCGGTGATGGGGTTGTTGAAAGGAATGTTCACCTGCACCGCCTCGGCCACAAGACTCTCCACGTGCCGCAACTTGTGGAGCTTGTACTTTTTCGTCACGTACTCGCGGTCTGCGGCAATCATCCGGGCAATGAACCCGCCAAGCGAGGTGATGCCGTTGCGCTCGCCAATCCCAAGTACACTCACGTCCACGTGGCTGGCCCCACCTTCCAAGGCGGTGTACGCGTTGGCAATGGCACAGCCCGTGTCGTTGTGGAAGTGGCACTCCACGTCGCACAGCACCACACTCTTGACGGTGTGCACCAAGTCGTACACTTCCCGTGGCAGGGCACAGCCCACAGTGTCGGCAATACCCACACGGTCCACTCCCAACTTGTCCACGGCCCGGAAGATATTCAACAAGTCGGTGGAGTCGCTGCGGAAGGAATCTTCGGCCGAGAACCGCACCTCGATGCCCTTCAGCTTCACAAACTCAATCACCTCGACCGCCAGCTTCACCAACCCAGGCATCCCGTCTTCCAGAAGCCGGATAAACTGCGACGCTTCGATAACAATATCCAACCCGTCCACCCCGGTCGCCACGGCCATCTTGGCAGCCTCCATCTCGCACTCGACATACGTCAAGATCTTGGCCTTGAGACCGAGCTTGCAGATGGCCTCGCAGTCGGCCCGCAGCTGTTCGCTCGCAGTGGGCGACGTCACCTCGATGTACTCCACACCAAAGTCGTCGAGCGCCTTGGCAATCTCGATCTTCTTTTCGGTGCTAAAGAAGGCGTTGGCAAACTGCTCGCCCTCGCGGAGGGTCAGCTCGATGAGCTTGAACAGAGAGAGATTCAGAAGAAAGTCGAGCGGGTTCGGCCCGTAGGGGTTGGTGGTCGGGGCACGGCTCACCGCCGCGCCAGCTTCCACGAACGCTGCCATGGGTGATAAGATAGATGAGTAATAAAAATGCGCGAGTGGATGAGGTGACGTGCTGCAGGAAGCGAGACAGAACGCAGGACGCACGCCACAACATCGCGGCTGCAACGGCGCTGGCGGAAGGGCGCTGGCGGAAGGGCGCTGGCGCAACATGAATAACAGTGTATGGAACCCGCTCTCCGCTACGTGTAGTCCTGCCAGCCCTTGGGTCTCTCCATGCCGTTGACGGAGAAGAACTTGGGCGTGCAGCTCCAACCCTTCCAGGTAAAGTCCTCCTTCATCTCGCACACGCAGTTTCTCTCCAACCGCAACGCCTTCTCGGTGGGACAGTTGTGGAACGGCACGTGGTAGTAGCCCACGTCGCCAAAGAAGTGGATCTTGTCTCTGGGGAGGAACAAGGCGGCAGCAATCAGGTGCACCGGCGCGTCACCCCAGCGCTCGTAGAAGAACCCACCCGCCTGGTCAAGGTGCTCAAAGTACTTGGTGTACGCCTCGCTGCGCCAGAACTTCAAGCTGGCCACCTCAAAGTTCAGCCAGAAGTGGCAGCCGTTGTACAGACTCCCGCCGTCGTCAGAAACCCAGTCCATCATGTTGTCCTTGGGCACAAACTCCGGGTGGGCCTTGATAAACTTCTTGGTCTCGTCCCACAAGGTGGTGATGGTCTCCTTGTACTCGGGGAGCGAGATGGTAAAGCCGTACGCCTTGTCGTTGTCCTCCATGAACTTGAAGATGTCGTAGTCGATGTCGCAGTAGATCTTGATGTCGGGCTCCACTCTCCAGTACCAGTCGTAGTCCATCATCAAGTCGTGGCGCCAGAAGAAGCCCAGCTCGTAGCGGCACATGTGACGGTACAGAATCAGGTCGCCGTAGATGATCTTCTTCTCGCGCATCTCCTCACGCACCTTGGCTGCCTTCTCCACGTCAATCCACTCGGGGAAGGACCACTGCAGCTTGGGAATCAAACCGTACTTGGTGTTGCCGGACACGAGCGACGACGTCACCTCCTTGAACTCGTCGCTGAACTCCTCGTCGTTGAGGAACACCCAGTCGTAGTTGAACTTGGAGTTGAAGCGGTCCTGCACGTGGCGGATCAGCCCCACAAGCAGCCACAAGTCCTGGTTGCGCGCAAGCGACACAAAGGTGGCCTTGAGCCGCGTCCCGGGCGGCGTCGTGGCCTTCTCCACAAGCCAGTTGCCGTTGCCAAGCAGCACCGGCTCCTTGTTGAGCAACCCATCGGACAAGGGCTTGTACGTGCCCGCAGTCTTGCCCTTGTGGATGGCACCCGGGTTCAAACCAGCGGCAGGGTTCTTGGCGGGGCGCGCCGCCGCAGGAGACTTGGGAGCCGCAGCGGCCAGCGGCACTCCCAGCACAACCGTCAGCAGCCCCCGCAGGAGGATAAACAAAGCAATGAGCACAAGGCCGGCAAAGACGCCAAACCGAACAAGCCGGGCGTCAGAACGAGCCATTTTGCAAAGAGAAAAGTGACACGTATAGCAAGGCGGAGATGCGCCATGCAATTTTACAGATGCGCAGACGGGACGAACAGGGGGCGGAGTGTGGCACGGGCAGGAAACCGCCCGCGGGTGTGGGCGTGCGGTGGCCGCCTGGAGCGGGTGCTCCTGGGCACCGCGGGGCCGGTGTCGAGAGTGCCGCTGCCGAGCACCTGACGCGTAGCGGAGGTTACTTTAGAGTGAGCTGGTGACGCGACGGCCGGGTAACGCTGTCGTGTGATAAGCGCCAAGAACAGGTGAAACGCTGGCATGGCTGTAAGCGGCAACTGTCGAGATGTAGCCGAAAACGGCGAAACGGCCCAAAAGGCAAACATCCACGTCTTGGTCCGCCTCTGGTTACCTCCGCGTCATGGCTTCCTCGGTCCACTTCCTCGACGTGAAGGGGAAACCGCTTCTTTCGCGGGACTACCGCGGCGACATCCCGGCCTCAGCGCTTGACGACTTCCCGCTTCTCCTTCTCCTGCGGGAATCCGAGGCAGCGGGGTCGTCCACGTCGGCGGATCTTGCGCCGTTCATCCACCACAACGGCGTGAACTACATCTACCTCGCGCACGAAAACCTCTACCTTCTTGCCATGACGCGCCGCAACCGCAACGCGATGCAGATTGTCGTGTTTCTCCAGGCAGTGGTGAGCACGCTCCAGTCCTATCTCAAGCACCTCGAGGAGGAGTCGATCCGCGACAACTTTGTGGTCATCTACGAGCTTCTCGACGAGATGATGGACCACGGGCTTCCGCAGGTGACCGACACCAAAATGCTCAAGGAGTACATCACCCAGGACTACCACCGGTTGGAGCGCCAGCGGCGGATGGTGGCACCGCCCGCTGCCGTCACCAACGCCGTGCTGTGGCGGCCCGACGGCATTGTGTACAAGAAGAACGAGGCGTTTTTGGACGTGATCGAGAGCATCAACATGACGGTGGCGGCGTCGGGCCAGGTGCTCCACCTGGAGATTCTCGGACGGATCCAGGTGCGGAGCAATCTTTCGGGAATGCCCGACGTGCGGCTAGGGTTGAAGGACAAGGGGATCTTTACCGGGGAGGGAGCCAACGCCCGCGGGATCGAGTTGGAGGACCTCAAGTTCCACCAGTGCGTGCGGTTGCTGAAGTTCGAGACGGAAAAGGTCATCACCTTCATCCCGCCCGACGGCGAGTTTGACGTGATGAGCTACCGGTTGACCATGCCGTTGAAGCCGTTGTTTGTGGTGGACACACGGGTCAAGGTGCACTCGCACCTGCGGGTGGAGATCACGGCCCGGATCAAGGCCATGTTCAAGAAGAAGAGCGCCACGCTGGTGGAGGTGTTTATTCCGTTGCCCGAGGACAGCGACTCGACCCGGAGCGAGGTGACGGGCGGGAAGGCCAAGTGGGTGCCGGAAAAGAACGCGCTCCGGTGGAAGTTCAAGCTGTTCAACGGCGGCACGGAGCACCAGCTCAAGGCCGAGGTGGGCTTGCCAACGGTCGACGACGACGTGGCAGCGGATCTCTTCAAGAAGCGGCCTGTGAAGGTGAACTTCCAGATCCCCTACACGTTGTCGCTGGGCATCCAGGTGATGTACTTCAAGGTGGTGGAGCCCAAGTTGCAGTACCAGAGCTACCCCTGGGTCCGCTACGTCACCCAGCTGGGCGACGACTACAGCGTCCGCATGAAGTAGGGTCACGTGCGCGGCGCCGCTGCATCCGGCAACAAGTCACGGTGCAGCAGAAATACACCCCATCTCTCCACCTTCCATTCCCTTCTCCGCCCTGCCCATGTCGGACGAGCTCAAGCAGGCGGGAAACGCCCATTTGAAGGAGGCGCGCTATGCCGAGGCCGAGGCTGCATACACCCAGGCGCTTGCGCTTGATCCCTCCAACCCGGTTCTTTTCTCCAACCGAGCCCAGGCCCAGATCAAGATGGAAAACTACGGTCTTGCGCTTGCGGATGCCGAGGCGGCTATTGCCGCCGACCCCGCGTACGCCAAGGGCTACTTCCGGCGCGCGGTGGCCCACACGGCGCTTCTCCAGTACAAGCCTGCCATTGCCGACCTCAAGCAGGTGCTTGCCTTGACGTCTGATGCTGCCAGCAAGCGCATGTTGGTGGAGGTGCAAAAGTTGCAGCGGCTGCACGCCTTCATGTTGGCCATCCGGCTGGACGACGCCCCCAGCGTCATTGACTCGGTGGACTTTGCCGACATGGCGTGCGAGTGGCTGGGGCCGGCACTCGACATTTCCCAGGACAAGCTGGGCGTGGAGGTGAACATGACCGAGGAGTACATTGCCCACATGGTGGACATGTTCAAGTCCGGCCAGAACCTCCCCAAGAAACACGCCTACGCCATTGTTGCCGCAGCCAACACGGCGTACAAGAAGGCCCCGGCCCTCGTGGAAATCAACCGGGACGACGTCATTATCTGCGGCGACACCCACGGCCAGTTCTTTGACGTGTGCAACATCTTTGCCAAGTTCGGCGAGGCCAAGAACCTGGTCTATCTCTTTAATGGCGACTTTGTGGACCGTGGCTCGTGGCTGTGCGAGGTGTTGCTTCTTTTGTATGCGCTCAAGTTGGCGTACCCGGACCGAGTGCACCTCAACCGCGGCAACCACGAGACAGACGACATGAACGAGGCGTACGGGTTCAAGGACGAGGCCACCCACAAGTACCTGGCCAAGTGGTTCACCATGTGCTCCGAGAGTTTTGGCGCTCTTCCCTACGCCACGCTCGTGAACGACGCCTACCTCGTGATGCACGGCGGCTTGTTCTCCAGAGACACCGTGACGCTCGACGACATCCGCAAGATCGACCGGTTCAAGCACAAGCAGCCGCCCAAGGAGGGCATCGAGATGGAGCTTCTCTGGACCGACCCGCACCCGGGCGTGGGCCGTGTGCCCAGCAAGCGCGGCTTGGGCATCCAGTTTGGCAAGGACATCACCGAGCGTTTCTGCAAGACCAACAACCTCAAGGGCATCATCCGGTCGCACGAGGTGCGCATGGGTGGCTACGAGGTGGAGCACGACGGGTACCTTGTGACGGTGTTCAGTGCCCCCAACTACTGCGACCAGAGCGGCAACCTCGGCGCCGTGGTGAAGGTGCACGGAGCGGAGCTTGCGTTCGAAACCTTCGAAGCAGTGCCCCACCCGGACAAGCCGCCCATGGCCTACTCCAAGCGCCTTGGTTTCTAGCGGTGCACAGGGTTCACACAAACAGGGGGCCGTCTTCCCCTCCCGCGTCTCGGCGCCAGTGACGACATAGTGTATTCTAGTCAATACCCAAGCCCTACGCCAAGTACTCGTACTCGTCCAGACTCACGCGCCGCAAGTACTCCTTCTCGATCAACAAGTCGATGGCCTTCTTGATGTCGCTGATGGCGGCGTGGAACCGCAGGTGGCTCTGCTGGATCACCTCGTTGATGAGAGCCGCGTGCCGCGAGGTCTTGCGCGCCTTCATGACCCGCACAATGCATGCCTGGAGGTACATCTTGCGGTCCTCGTCGATTTCCCGCAGCGCCTCCTCGGCCTCGCCCTTCACGTCGCTCTTGAGCGTGACCGTGAAACTCACCTTGGGCTTCTTGGAACGGTACTCGGACACAAGCGTGAACGTGGTGGCCTCCGCCACAGGTCCGGCCGGCTCCTGCACCAACAACCGCAGCTTGACAAACACCGCCAAGTAGCCCTCGAGCTGCTCGCGCGTGAGTCCTGTGACCGTCAACAACTCGCCAAACGCATACACGTTCTTGTCGTTGTACGGCATGAGAATGGCCATCTGGAACAAACTCATGGTGAAGATGAACGGCGGCCGGCCCGCCCGCGCAAGGTTTGCCCGGAGCTCCACCCGTCCCAAGTGCCACAACCACTTGAGCAACCGGCCCTGGTGCTTCTTGTTGTACAACTCCTCCAAGCGGTCGTAGGTGGGCTTGAGCAGCGGCGGGAGCGTGAACTCCTCCTTCTTGTGCGGGAAGGGCCACATGGTTTCCGCAAGCACCAACGGTGTAAAGTCCGACACCATCTGGCGCGCCACCTCGGGTCCGTCGCGCTCGACACTCTCGACAAACATCTGTTTCAAGTCCTCGCTCTGCTGGATGTCCTGGAACATCTTCAGCATCTTGCTGGTGTACTCGCTCAGGTTTTCGTCCTGGAGCCGCTGGATCACCACCTCCTCGGCCTCGGCGCTGGCCAGCGTGTTGTGGATCAACCGCTTGGCAAGAAGACGGCGGTAGTGGATCTCAAACGCGTCCTTGTCCGCCACAAACTTGAACACGGTCATCACGTGGTCCACGCTCATGTCGGCGGCGTCTGCGTTCAGCAGCCGCTTGAGGAAGGTGTCGCAGTACTTGGCGAGGAGCTCCGGCGTGCGCGACGTCACCCGCGGCCGGGTCCCGCTCACGCTGTTGCGGTTGATAAAGTCGTGGCACGCGTCGTCGAGCGCCTTGTCGAACTTGGAGTCGTGGGCAAACGCCGCGCTGAGCATGCTCACAAACCGCTGGTACACGGCAACTATCGTGTGCACGTAGAGCTTGGGCAGCGGCGGCACCTCCAAGGCTGCCACGGCCTTCAACCCCTCGTCCTTGACGTAGTTCTTGAAGCGCTCGGCAAGCGGGTCGAGTGCGCTCGGCACGCGGTTCAACAACCGGTACATCTTGGCCATCGATGTGATTTCGGACTCCTCGAGAAGCCGGTCAAACTCGGTGTACATCTCCTCCGCGTGGTCGAGAATCAACGCCTTGTCAAGACACTCGGTGAGCGGCCGCTTGGTGTGTTCGTGGAGGTACAGGGCCGCACGCTGGGTCTCCTCCACAAGGCGCACCTCGCACTTGGAAAGGTAGTCCACGACGTTGTGGCTGCCAAGGAACTCGGTGCTCTCGTTGGCATAGAACTCGGCCGTGTGGCGGATGAAGGCCGACTCGAACCAGTCGGCATAAAGCACAAGGTTGGGCTTTTTGAGGTCGTTCGTGTCGATGCCCAACACCACAAGCGACTTGATTGCCGTGGCCAACTCCAGGCCGTTGACGATCTCGTGGTGCCGCTGGCGCTCGATCCCAGACATGACCTGGGCAATGAGCTCCTGGGCGTGCGGGAGGAACAAGTGGTCGCGCCACTTCAAGGCACACAAGGTGGCCACCTCGTACACGTCGCGGCGGCCATCTGTGCGCTCCTTCTGGGCCCAGAACCGGTTCATGTAGTCGAAGATGTTGTTGAGGTAGCCAGACCCCACCAGGAAGCGCACCCAGCGTCTGACGTAGAAGCTGAGAAACAGCTCGCCCTCGCGCGGCTCGAGCAGCTTGATGTAGGCCGTGAGGTACAGCGTGAGCTGATCGTACACGCGCGAGCCGCCGAGGAAGGTGTCCACGTTCACGTTGGGGCCCTGCAGCCGCAGCTTCAGCACGCAGTAGTCGTACACGGCGGTGTACACGCGCATGTACATGATTGCCGTCACGCCCTGGTCGTCGTCGGTGCCGAGGATGAGTGCAAGGCCGGGCTCAATAACCTCCCATGTCTGGGTAAGCGCTTCGTCTCGAGAGGGCATTGCGGAGTGGAGAGGAGCGGGGGGACGCAGGGAAGTGCGGGTGTGTGGTGGCGCCGAGGCAACTGGAGTGCGCTGGTGGCGCACGACCGGTGGACGCACGACGGGTTGTCTGGCGGAGATAACTCTGTCTGGGATGCAAGTGGACATTACCGTTTACGGACGGGCTGGGGGACAGGCTGGGGGACGGGCTGGGGCGACACATGCGGGCTCTAGTTGCGTTTGTCGCCGCCCACGCGCTCCACCACCCGGGTCACGCTCACAGCATACGTCAAGACCCACATGGCCAACACCACAAACAACACCGCCACCAAGCCACTCTGGCGGTCGCACGCGCCCGAGTTCACCACGCCCACAGTGCGGTCGCGACACACCCAGCGGTCGTCCGTCAAGTTGCTGGCCGCAAGGGCAAAGTTGGCACTGGAGCAGATGATGAAGAAGAGATCCAACATCAACAAGCGCATTTTGGCGCGGGGGTCGCGCAAGCCAATCGGCTGCGCACTGAACTCGTCGTACGCCACGTACACCAAGTACACCAAGGCGCACAGCTGCACGCACAACGCCATCACGGTGCTGGGGTCCGAGCTGCCGCTCTTGCCCTTGGTGCGCACGTAGATGTTGGCGGCCAACGAGAGCGACACCACGCACAAGATGATGATCACCAACCGGAGCACCAACGGAAGGTAGTGGTCGGAGAGAAGCACGCGCCGGTAGAAGGGCCCCCACTGCTGCCGCCGGTACTGCGGCACCAACCGATTCAACCGCTTGGTCTTGGTGGTTTCGCTGTCGTCGTCCTCGGCAGGCTTGCGGCTCCACCAGTGGCGCCGCGGCTCGTCCAGAAACGACTGGTCCAGGTAGAGCGCCTCGTTGAGGGTTTTGTCGCCGCCCCACTCGCCTGCGAGATCGGGGAGCGGCACGTCTCTTTCGGTGACGCCCTCGGCGTACACCTCGCGGTTGTGCACGGTGCGGAGGAAGCGGCCCCAGCTGTTGCCCAACAGGTGCACAAACACGTCGTGGTCGGCGGGAGGGCGCTCGGCGTGGGCCACGGTCGTGAGCGCGTACGGCGGGTACACCTGCACCTGGTGGGCGTACTGCAACGAGTATCCGGGCGACGCGGCGGCCGGCTGCGGCGGCGACGGGAGCGGCGTGGGCGACAGGTGCTGCCGCGGCCGGGAAGGAGTCAGCATGGGTCGTGTCGCGGAGAATGTGGCCACGTGCAGGAGAAGGTGTTGCTGCGCCACATCGGGTAACAACCGTGCATGCCTGGATGCGGGGATGCGGGGAGGCGCATGGCCATGTCTTCTCTCGAGATGGAGGATCAGGAGGGGTTGATCGGCACGGGCGCGGACCCGCTTGCACACTCGCTTTCGCTGCCGCTTCTTCTTGCCACGCTCTGTTCGGCCGTGGGCGGCCTTATGTTTGGCTACGACACGGGCGTGGTGGCCGGCGTGCTAGCCTCCATCGGCTCCTCGCTTGGCCACGAGCTCAGCTCGTTCCAGCAGCAGCTTCTCACGGGCATCACGTCGCTTGGCGCCGTGGTGGGGTCTGTGGCCGGGGCCGGGGCCGACCGTGTGGGACGCAAACCGGTGATCCAGCTGTGCTGTCTTGTGTTTGTTGTCGGGGCCGTGGTGATGGGCAGCGCGGCGTCGCTCGCGGTGCTTGTTGCCGGTCGGTTTGTGGTGGGGGTGGCGGTGGGAGCAGCGCTGATGGTGGTGCCTGTGTACATCCTGGAGATTGCTCCCAGCGGCCTCCGCGGCCGGATGTTGGCGTTGAACAGCGTGGCCACCACTGGCGGCCAGGTGGTGGCGTACGCCGTGGCTCTTGGGGTCGGCAGCTGGCGGGCCATGTTGTATGTCAGCGGCGTGCCGCCCGCCATTGTGGGGGTGTTGCTCTATGCCATTCCCGAGTCGCCCCGGTGGTTGGCCATGGTGGGACGGGAGGCAGAGGCCGGGGCGGCGATTGACAGGCTCCACCCCGACGCCGCAGCTGCCGACACGGCCACCTGTCTCCAGCTCATCGTGGACGACGTGGCCGCCCACCCCCGTGTTCCCCTTGCCACCCTTCTTCTGTCGCGCGCCACCACCGCTCCGCTCCGCCTTGCCTGCATTCTCATGGCGCTCCAGCAGCTCTGCGGGTTCAACGCCTTGATGTACTACGCTCCGTTGTTGTTCCGGCAAATGGGCGTCGCCCAGCCGCTTGTGGCCGGCCTTGCTGTGGCTGCAGCCAACTTTGGCTTCACGTGGGTCCCGGTGGTGGCCCTTGACCGCCTCGGGCGCCGGCGCCTTCTTCTCACCACCACCGCCGGCATGGCGCTCTCCCTAGCGCTTGCTGCCGTCACCACCCACACCGCGGCTCTGGTGCTCCTTCTCCTCGCGTATGTCTCGTTCTACGCATCGGGCATGGGGGCGGTTCCGTGGACGGCGGTGGAGATGCTCCCGCTCGAGTCACGCGCGCTCGGCGCCACCGCCGTGGCCATCACCAACTGGGGCGGCAACATGGCAGTCAGCGCCACGTATCTCCTGCTCGTGGAGGCGGTGCTGGTGCACGGCACGTTTGGCATCTACGCCGGCATCACCACGGCCGGCCTCGTGTGGATCTACCTTGCATACCCCGAAGTCGGCGGGATGTCCCTTGAACAGGTTAGGCGCGTATTTGCGTAGCCATTGTCCGCCCCGCATCCGCCTCGCGTATTTTTCCCGATCCGCATTTCCACTCCCACATTCCCCCTACACGTTTCCCTGTCCCATGCTGTATGCACAGAAAGTCACCACGCCGACAGCCAACCCGTACTCGGCGACGGCGTTTCTGAACCCGGGAAAGCCGCCGCCGGCACCCACACAGCCGGCGTTCGCGCAAAAGCCCCACGCCGGGTGGGTGCACACCAAGGAGGACGGACTGTTCATGCTGTTCAAGTGGACCAAGCGGTACGCGCAGTTGGACCAACACTTTCTCTCCTTCTACAAGTCCGAGGACACGCGCAAACCGCAGCTCAGTTTCCAGGTGCCGCTCACGGCCATCACCGGGTTGCAGCGCACGGCGGTGCGGCTGCACTGCTTCGAGATGTCGCGCAAACACGACCGCGGCTTGCTTGTGGCAGTGGCGCTGGAGAGCGAGCTCTTTGCGTGGCTTGACGCGGTGTTTGCCCAGTGTCCCACGCTCCAGGCCACGCCCCAGGCCTACCGTGCTGCCGGCCAGACCCTGACAGTGCTGCTGCCCACCAACTTTACCCACAAGGTGCACGTGGGGTTTGACCCGGCACTGGGACTGTTTGTGGGGTTGCCCGAGAACTGGCGCCGCTTGTTGCAGCACTCGCACATCACCACCGAGGACTGGTCCCGGGACCCGGTGGCGGTGATCGAGGTGTTGGAGTTCTATGCCGAGCACGGCAAGGAAAACGCAGACAGCGGGGCCGAGGCGGCCCTCAAGGAGTTGAAGATCGAGGAACCCAGCGAGGAGTCGCCAGTCAAGTACCACTCGGTCAACGCCACGCCGCCCACCAGCGCCAAGCATCCCCCGCGGGCCCCCGTGCCCTCGCCCGGCGGCCCGTCGCCATCCACGTCGTCCCTGCTGTTGTTGGGTCCCAACACGCCCCCGGTGGTGGCGCCGTACGCCTCCAAGCAGCAGGAGTTGACGCCCCAGCGCACAGCCCCGGCTCCCCCGGGCATGGGGGACATGCGGCCCTTGCGCGCGGACTCCCCGTCCAAGAACCCGTACCACTATCCGCAGAAACGACCCGGGAATGCGGCAGCCAAGCCAGCACCGCCCAAGGGGGTCCGGGGGGTGGCTCCGGCGGCCATTCCCAACCCCTATGTCAAGGCAGGCGCGAAGGAGAGACCCGCGGCACCGGTGCCGGAGCGGCAGGCCCCTGCTCCGCCGCCGCAGCCCCCGAAGGAGGCGCCCAAGGAGACGGCAGCGAAGGAATCGCTCAAGAAGCTGCCCAAGGAGCTGCCCAGGGAGCTGCCCAAGGAGGAGGCACCATCGTCTCTGCAGGCGGCCACGGCCCGGCCCCCGCGCAGCCGCCGGACGCCGCAGATCTCGTCCACACAGGTGCTCTCGATGCTCCGGCTGGTGGTGGAGCCCGGCGACCCCACGCCGCACTTCCAGATGATCAAAAAGGCCGGCCAGGGAGCCTCGGGCTCGGTGTACCTTGCCCGGTCGCTCAAGCGCAACGGCCTCAAGGTGGCCGTGAAGCAGATGGACCTCTCGGCGCAGCCCCGCAAGGAGCTGATCATCAACGAGATTGTGGTGATGAAGGACCTGCAGCACCCCAACATTGTCAACTTCCTCGAGGCCTATCTCCGCGGCCTGCAGGATCTCTGGGTGGTGATGGACTACATGGAGGGCGGGCTGCTCACGGACGTGATTGAGCTGAACACGCTGATCACGGAGCCGCAGATTGCCTGCATCACGCTTGAAACCACCAAGGGTCTCCAGCACCTCCACGACAAGCACATCATCCACCGCGACATCAAGCTGGACAACGTCTTGCTCGATGCGCACGGTCACGTGAAGATCACGGACTTTGGCTTTTGCGCGCGGCTCACGGACCAGCGGCTGAAGCGTGCCACGGTGGTGGGCACGCCGTACTGGATGGCGCCGGAGGTGGTGAAGCAGAAGGAGTACGACGCCAAGGTGGACGTGTGGCTGTTGGGCATCATGGCCATCGAGATGATCGAGGGCGAGCCGCCGTACCTCAACGAGGAGCCGTTGAAGGCCTTGTACCTCATTGCCACCAACGGCACCCCCAAGTTGAAGCACCCGGAGCAGTTGAGCAACGCCATCAAGAAGTTCTTGAGCATCTGCTTGTGTGTGGATCTGCGCTACCGCGCCACCACCCAGGAGTTGTTGGACCACGAGTTTTTGCTGACGGGCTGCCGCGTCGAGGAGTTGAGCGTCTTGTTGAAGAGCGACAACCCCATGTAGTCACGTGACGCGTGGGTCAGGTGCACGGGTGTAACACTGGACATTACAAACTGCCTCCACCTGCCATGTACCACACGTCGATGGAGCAGCAGCTCGCGCTGCAGTCGCGCCGGACCACGCACCGGCGCACGGTGGACCATGGCGTCACCATTGGCAAGCACAGTCTTCTGCGGTTGCGCAACACGCCGCCCCAGCCCCTTGGCCGCATCCGCCCCGAGGCCACCTACCTCCTGCTGATGCTCCCGCCGGCCGCGTACCCGCACAACCACGTGGTGAACACCATCACCAAGTTTGTGCACTTGTCGCTGAACAAGGCCAAGCATGCCATCCACCTGGTGGCGTGGACGCCTGAGGGCCGGCGGCTTGTGGTGACGTCCCATTCGGGCGAGTTCACCATCTGGAACGGCATGACCTTCAACTTTGAAACCATCATGCAGGCCCACGACCTGGCCATCTTCCTGTCCAAGTACCTGCATGCGGGCGACTGGTTGCTTTCGGGCGACCAGGAGGGCGTGCTCAAAATCTGGCAGCCCAACTTCAACAACGTCAAGGTGGTGCAGGCGCACGCAGACGGCATCCGCGACATTGCCTTTCTGCCCAACGACGCGCGGTTTGTCACCTGTTCCGACGACACCACGCTCAAGATCTGGAACTTCCACACCGGGCTGGAGGAGCGCACGCTTGCGGGCCACCACTGGGACGTGAAGCTGGCCGACTGGCACCCGCACATGGGGCTTGTGGTGTCGGGCTCCAAGGACAACCTCATCAAGTTGTGGGACCCGCGGGCCAGCGAGCCGGTAAGCACGCTCCACGGGTTCAAACACACGGTGGCCAAGGTCCGTTTCCAGACAGCGGGGCTGCAGCGGTTGCTTGCCTCGGTGTCCCGCGACCGGTCGCTCCGGGTGTACGATCTCCGCAACACGCGCGACTGTGTTGTCAGCCGGTCGGCGGAAACGGATCTTTCGGGACTCACATGGCACCCGGTCCACGCCAACATCATCACCACCGGCACATACGAAGGTGCCGTGTGCCACTATGATATCGAGGGCAAGGTGGAGGGCGGCAAGGAACCGCTTCCGGCCAACCCCTTCCACGAAATCCCCCATGCCCACGAGAAGGCGGTCCATGCGTTGGAGTACCACCCGGTGGGCCACATTCTCTGTTCTGCTGGTGCAGACCGCAGCGCGCGCTTCTGGTGCCGGGCGCGGCCCTTCGACCCACCGGCCTTCAAGGACCCGACCTACACCGACGACAAGAACGGAGCGTGGTACTACAGCGTGAACAACCACGTGAACGGTGTGATTGTGGACGAGACGGCTCCGGCTCCTGCGGCGCACGAGGAGGCTGCTCCCCAGAGAATGGCTCTTCCGGGGTTGAACGTGGGCGAGGGGGCTGGGGGCGACCCTCGCCGGCGGCCGCCTGTTGCCACCGACCCTCGCCGCGGGGCCACGCTTCCCGGCTTGTCGCGGCGGTGATGAAACTTGCGCTTCGAGCTGTCCCAACCGGTCATTATCATTTCTACTTAGATTCCATAGCACGCTCCACCATCCGTGCCCTGTCGGTGGCCATAAACGCCGCCACCTGTTCTCTGTACGTCTCGTACTCGTGTTTGCAGGCCTCGCTGGTCACATACTGTTCGACTGCCCGCCCCACCCCGCAGCCCTTGCCGTGGGTTCTGCGGACACAGTGTTGGAGGTCAGTCACCACCACGTGCTCCACCGGACCATACTTGCTGGCATAGCCCTCGCATTCGCTCTCCGCCACCGGTTCGTATGCGTCTCGGTAGTGGCCCAAGCGCACGACAAAGTCTGCCACGGCGGTGGCGGCGTCGTTGCCCTCGTAGTCTGGGTTGTGGGCTTTCTGGCCCACGTTGTACGCCATGAAGTCACTGCGGGAGGTGGCCACCGTGACAATCACCACGTTCACCTCGACGCCGCACCGCGCTGCCACAGTGGCGGCAAGCTTCACCACGCTCTCGCGCCGGCTCTGTGTGGAGTTGGTGGCATCAAACACGCCAACATCAACGCTGTCGCTGGTGAGATCGGCCAAGAGGTCCAAGAGCGTGGCCGTGGCCCACTGGTTGCGGAGGTGGGTGGCCTGGGCGTTGGCTGCGCTGAAGAAGTCGCCGGTGAGCCGTTCAGGCATGGTGGTTTCGAGCACCGGCAGTGTGGGACATGTCTCGAACGTCGGCCTTGTCGCCTCTCCGGTGAACTTTGCATACAGCCCCAGCTGGCGACGCCGGGTGTTGCCGGCGTTGTACCGCCCCACTCGGAGGCCACAGCCCTCAAGGTGGGCGGCAAGGGACTGCGCCATCAGCAGCTTGCCGGCAGCAGGAAGCCCGACCATCACGACAAGGGTCTTGCTGGACACGTGTGCCAGCTCTATCAGCGTGAGCAGCCCCAGGTGGCGGAGCAGAAACACCAGGTCAAGCAGGGAGGAGGACATGCGGGTAGGGAGAGGTGGCGATCGAAGCGCCTCGGTACTCATATGCACACACGTGCCCGGAAAAATTTCGGATAAACGGGTGGGATGACGGAGGGTGGGAGAATGCCGTGGCGTGAGTGTGTGAGGCAGGAACCAAGCAGCACGCTTGAGGAGCGCACAACGCGGGCCCGGGTCCGGCGGGTTGGAGCGGCCGGCGAGCCACGGCGCGGCCACGGGGGCCTCTCCGGCCGGCCGTCGTGTAGAAGTCCGAGCGTTTCTTTTAGCTCGAGCGGGGTAGGTGCGTCGGTACGGCCACGACGCGTTTTGTTGAGCCGGGGCGGTCCAGGCGGGGGCGGACCGTGCTAGCGGTGGGGCTGGGCGCGTTAGCAGCCCCCCGCCACGTGGCAGTGCGGACAAGTACCGTGTGGCCAGCTGCGCCGGCGCCCCCACCCGGGCCTCTGCCCGTGGTCGCCGTCCGCCGTCTCCTGCACGCTGGGCTGTTGCCCCGCTGCACTTGGTTGCCCCATCGGGCAGTAAATACCGCTGCCGCCCGATCCAGCAGCAAAAGCCGTTGACTCTTATCCGGCAGCTAGCGCGGCGGCTGTGCCAGATGCGGCAGCAACCGGCGTGTTGCCCCATCCGGCGCTCCACACGACTCATCGCTCATCGCTCACGCCACCCCACGCCTCTCTACTGCTTCCATGTCTCCCGTGATCGTTATTGGAGCCGGCCCCGTTGGCTGCCTCTGTGCTCTTATGCTTGCCCGGAAGTACCCTGAGGTGGTGGTGTACGAAAAGCGTGCGGATCCGCGGCGCTCGGCCTCCACCGACCTCCGCCTGATCAACATGGCCATCAGCGCTCGGGGAATCCGCGCGTTGGAGAGCGTGGACCCGGCCATGGCCACGCGGGTCTTGTCGGGCATGATTCCAATGCACGGCCGCATGGTACACCCAGCTGGTGCGGCTGAACAGCTGCAGGCGTACGGCGTGTTTGGCGAAGCCATCAACCTGATGTCGCGGCAGCTCATCAACGACCGGTTGTTGGACGAATGTGACCGTGTTGAGAACATCCTGGTGGTGTTTGGCGAGACCATCACGGGACTCACAAACACGCTGGACGGCGTGGAGGTGGCCGTGGGCGACCGCTCTGTCCACGGCACCTTTGTGGTGGGGTGTGACGGGGCGTTTTCGCGCACACGCACGCTTCTCCAGCGCCACGGCCGCTTCAACTACTCCCAGGAGTACATCGACTGCACCTACTTGGAGTTGCGGATCCCGCCCGGTCCCAACGGGTTTGCCCTCAACCCCAACCACCTCCACATCTGGCCCCGTGATCTGTACATGTTGATTGCCCTCCCCAACGAGGACAAGCTGTTTACGCTGACGTTTTTTGCACCCTGGGGTCTTGCGGACCAGATCACCGGCGACAACGCGGTGGAGTTTTTCCAGGAGCACTTTCCCGACGCCTTGGAGCTTTTGGGCGAGCAGCACGTAGCACACGTGTTTGCCAACCATCCGCGTGGACTGCTCATGCAGGTGCACTTGGCGCCGTTCAACTTGGGCGAGCACGCCGTGGTGCTTGGGGACGCGGCCCACAGTATGGTGCCGTTCTACGGCCAGGGCTTGAACTGTGGCTGGGAGGACGTGCGGGTGTTGCTGGAGTGCTTGGACAAGGGCGGGTTTGCGGAATACCTGCGGGTGCGCAAGGGCGACACGGATGCGATTCTCGAGCTCGCGTTGGCCAACTTCAAGGAAATGAGCCACAGCGTGGTGGATCCGTTGTACTTGGTGCGCAAAAAGGTGGACGAATGGTTGTGCTGGGCCAGCGGTGGCACCTGGTGGGTGCCGCTCTACACCATGGTGAGTTTCCGGAGCGACCTTGGGTACCGCGAGGTGATTGCGCGGGAAACACGGCAGCAGCGGGTGGTGACGGGGGGGACCGTGGCGGTGGCGGTGGCAGCAGTGGCGGCGGCGGTGTTGCGGTGGCGCCGCGCATAGCGGAGACGCATCTAGGGTCCAATAATAAAAGCCTATTCAAACACCGGCAACCATTTCAAATACTTGAACCAGGTGGGCTCCACCAACACACACTCCGCCGTGGCCAACACGCGCTCGGATCTCTTGCCCTCGCCCATCTCCACCAACCGGCCCGCAATCACCACCTTGCGGCCCTTCTTGCTCACCACCTTGCCCTCGACCCGCACCGTGGCCTCGCCAGGAGGCAACGTGTCGGCAAACTCGATCGACAACCGGCCGGTGACACCGCGCTTGCTGGGGAGCGCCGGGAACCCGCACACACACAACCCTTCGTCGAGAAGCGTGGCAAGCACGCCGTTGTGCACCCGCCCGTCTTCGGCCGACACAAGGTTCTTGCCCAAGTGGTAGTACGCACTGAGCGTGTCGTCGCCCTGGACAATCACCGGGTCAATGCTGAGATGCTGTGGTCCAAACAAAAGGCCCGTGGAAACGTGGTTGGCGCGGAGGTCGCCGGGCACGCCGGACGAGTGGCGGCGGCTGGGCGAGGTGGCAGTGGAGGCCGTGTAGTGCGGGTGGGCCGCGAGAAACTGCACCACGTCCTCACGCGAGGCAGACGGCGGGAGCGGCTCGGAGTGGTTGAAGGGACGGCAGAAGGCAGCATAGCCAGCAGCAAGCAGAAGCACCGAGAGCGGCGCCCGGACAAAAAGCGACATGGAGGGAGATGCGGGGATGAGATGCCTCGAGGCGATGGCATGTGTGGCGGAGCAGCCAACGGGATCCTGGCGCCAGTGCTGAACCCTGCGTATTATGCTACAGTGGTGGACTGCCTACCGGAGGTACTCCCGCAAGAAACCACCCAACTTGGTGGCCCCGTCCTCCAAGGCATTCTTCAACACCTCCAAGTCCTCGTTCGCGGTGGCTCCCACGCGTCTCGCCACGTCGATGGCGGCGCCCTCGAACCCCAGACCGCCGCGCGCACCGGCACCGGCGTGCCACTGCTCCGTCTGGTCCTCCTGGCCAAAGTAGCTGGCCAGCAGAATGGCGTTGGACGTGCCGAGCAGCTGGAGCCGGGTGCGGGCCTCCGCAGCCGCATCGTCGTCGTACAGCCCGCGACCAAAGAACTGGTCCGAGCTGATGCCCTTGGCACTGCCGTACTTGGACTCCACCTCGCCGGTGTACGCCACCGTGTCGCGCTTGGGCGCCGCCGCCTCCACAGCCGCACCGGCCGTCATGCCAAACCCAAGCTTGGCAAACTGCTGCGTGGGCGGCGCGGTGCTGGCAGCAGGCGTGAGCACCACCCGAGACAGAGCCAGCAGGGAGGATGCAGCAGGCTCGGCCACAGCCACCGGCTCCTTCTTGGGCACGTAGCCCAACGCCTTGGCTTCTTCCTGTTCCTTGCGAGCCTTGGCCTCCAAGGCATCAAAGTCCACGTCGTCGTCCACCTTCTTGACCAACCGGCTCTTGCGCGCAGTGGTGGTCTTGGGGAGCGTGCCAGCAGGCTTGGCCTTGCGCACAACACGGGTCACAGGCCGCGCCTCCACCGGAGTCTCGGGCCGCGACACCACCGGCAGCGGCGTCAGCACGGCGGCGTTGGGCTTGTCCCAGGACGAAAAAAAGTCGTCGGAGGAACCCGCCGGCAGCTCTTCGTCGAGCTCGACCGCGTCGGTGGTGACGCTCTCGGGCGACGCCCGCTCGTCGGCCTTGGCCAACTTGGCAAGGTGCTCCTTGTACTGGAGAGCCACCCGCAGCGTGTACTTGTCCTTGGCGGCGGCGGTGAGGAAGGTGCTGCCGCCGTGCAGCGCAAAGTACGCCTTGGCAGCAGCGTTGCCGCCGGCCTTCATGCCGCGGAGCTGGAGACGCGTCCACTTGTCCAAGTTGCTCAGCCGCACAAACAGAATGTGCACGCCGAGGTTGCGGTGCACCGCCAGACACTCGATGCAGAGAAACACCGCAAACGGCACCAGCGTCCACGTGGGGTTCTTGTTGGCACAGTCAAAACACACCTTGTTGGCCGAGTCGCGTTTGAGCTTCGCGAACACCGCGTTGATCTCGTCCGGGGTCGCGGGAGAGTCCGACATGTGGATGAAGCGTGGGACGTGTCTGGTGCGCGCACTCTAGCCGATCTGACGCGGTCACGTGTGCCGGGCACGTGCAGGCGGTGGAAGGCGGCGGGGTGTTTCGGGGAGGCTGCGCGGGGGTTCTGCGGTGGGGACCTGGTGGGGTCTTGGCGGGGTCTTGGTGGTTCTTGAGCGGTGTCGTGTGGGCTCTGCGGCGCTGTCTCGCGGAGCCGTTTCCCCGGCGCCTCTCCCCGGCACTGCTTCCTCCCGCATCGCTTTTTTTCATGAGCAACCTCCGGCCAGCGTACAGAGCAGTGCTCCGGGCGATCAACGTGGCGTTCAAGGGCGACGTGCGCGTGGCCACGGGTGCCCGGGCCGAGCTCCGCAAACAGGTCGTGGAGGGCACGCCCAGCGAGGAGGCTGCGGCACACATGGCCGAGGTGGCACGGTTCCTCCGCCAGAACGTGGTGCAGGGCGTGCCCAACGAACGGGGGGTGTACGAGTTGCAGATCCACGACGAGACCGAGCGCGGGCTGAACGAGACCATCCGCACCAAGAAGTCGGAAATGGGCTCTTTGGCAGGCGTCAAGGGCCGCACCACCAAATGTACATAATCCATTCGCACACTTATGTCGGGCTCTTTGTCGGCGCTGGAACGCAAGCGCAAGCAGGTGTTCAGGCCCGTGCTCCACCTGCCGCACACCGAGGTGGTGTGGCCGTTTGTGACCCCTGCGCTCGGCAGCGACGTGGCGGCGCTTGCTGCCGTGTTGCTCCGGTCCCACCGCGAGCTGTTCACCACCGGCTTCAACCTGACGGTGGGGCCGCTCGAGGACCAGGCGGGGCTGCTGGCCGCTCCAGCTGCCAGCACACTGCTTGTGTGCGTGTTGGTGTGCAAGCTGGAGATCTCTCCGCCGTTGCTTGTGCAGCACCTTCCGGTGTTGTGTGCCGCGGCCGGCGCCAAGCTCGTGCAGCTCCCGCCCGGCAGCTTCCAGCAGTTGCTGGAGGCCGTGGGTCGCGACACGTACATTGTGGGCGTGCGGCCGGCTCCGGCCACCCTGCCGCTTGTCGACATGTGCCGCAAAGTGGAAGACGTGACGGTGCCGTACTTGGACAAGTACGTCAAGACAAACGTGGGCATGGTGCCCACCACCAAGAGCACCTAGTGGGGTTGCCAGAGGCATGTGGGCATATGTACATGAATCACCAACGACTGCTATCGCATGACAAACCCCCATGGCACCCGCTTCGAGACGCCCACCAAGTACAACATCCGCTGGGGCCGTGACAAGGCCACATACAACAAGCGCAGCGCCTCCGAGTTGCGGTGGGGCACTGCCCGCTGGTGCACCACAAACGTTGCCGGGAACTCCATGCCCTTGGCACCGTGTATGGTGGAGAGCTTGACGCCGCCGTGTCCCTCTGCCAGCCGCTCGGTTTGTTGCCACCGCGCAAGTGTCCGGCCACCCGACATTCCCTGTTGGTGCGCGCGGTGGAGCTGGCTGTGGAGTGTTTCGAGCGACTGCATCACCAGGTGCTGCACAAACGGGCTGGGGTGGGTCCCCACAAGCTTGGCCACACCACACTGCTCGGCATAGTCGCACACAGCACTGAGCACCATTCCAGGAACCGCCAGCAGCGTTTCGGTGTGGAGGGCGGCAACACTCTCCGTGACGGTGCGGTGGAAGCCCGCAAGCGACTTTTGCTGGAGAGGACTGCCAAAACCCACGATGTGGTCCAACACCAGCCCCCCTCTCTGTTGGAGCTGCACAAGGGCCGCGGGACCGATCCCGGGAAGACACCGGACGGCACTCAACACGGCAAAGTTGTCGCTGGGATCAGCCAACACTCGGACAAAGTCGCCAAACTGGTGTGCGGCGTCCGGCGCGGTGGCCTCCACCGGAATCCCCACCCGGTGGAGCGCTGCTCCAAGCTGGTTTACTTCGCGGTTGGTGGGCGCAAGCACGGCCATTTCCAGAAAGGCCGTGCCGTGTTCAGCAAGCAGGAGGATCTCGTCCTGGAGAAACGCAACGTGCGAGGTGCCGTCGGAGCAGTGGTACACCGGGAGGGGACCGCCTTGCTGCGGTGTGGCTGTCTCCTGCTGCCGGCCCACCACCGCCAGGGCGGCAGCCACAATCTCTGCGCTCGAGCGGAACAGCTTGCTGAGAGTGATGGTGCTGTGGGTGTGGTGGGGGAGAATTCCCGGCACGGCTGTGTCAGGGGTGCTGCCAAGAAAGGAGTAGATGCTTTGGAAGGGGTCTCCGGCAACCGTGACGTGTGCCAGGGCACCAACAGCCGCCACCACAGTAAGCAAGTCCGGATACATGTCCTGACACTCGTCCACCACCACCACCTCGTAGAGCGCAGCTATGGCGGGGTTGTGGGCCATGATGGCGGCTGCCTCCTCCACGAGCCGCGGGAAGGTGGTGGTGTTGGAGTCGCGAACTGTGTTCACAAGACGGGCCACCACCTCGAGAGCCACGCCGTGCTGCTGCAGCGCCGTCTCCACGTCCACCAAGCCGTCGCTGACAATCCGCTGCACCGTGTGGGCAGTGACGGCCCTGGTGTGGGCCATGGCCACGAGTGTCCGCCAGCCTGCCTCCAGCACCACGCTCACCGGACCGCGGTGCCGCTGCACCACCTCGAGACAGAAGGAGTGGAAGGTGTGCACCGCCACCCGTGCCGCCGCCGCCTCGCCAAGAAGCGCCGCAAGACGAGCACGGAGCTCGGCCGCCGTGCGTGTCGTCATGCTCAACACAAGAAGCTGTTCCGGCGGGACCCGCAGCGCGAGCCGCGCAATGCGGTGGATGAGCGTGTGGCTCTTGCCGGCGCCTGGCGGCGCCACAATCTCGAGAAGCGTGTGCGGCTCTGCCGGCGCACACACGGCCGCAGTCTGGGTCTCGGTGAGCCCCGCTGGCATCGGCATGGCCGGGAGGGGCAGCACGCGCAGCCTGCTGTGTCCAGCCGCTAGCAGCGCCACCAGTGCCATGCAGCAGAAGACGCGTAGATGCGTCTGCGCTAAGCCTCGGTGTATTGGGATGCGGCTGTGTCCATGCCCAGACACACCGCCTACAGACCGGAGTACGCCGCCACCAACTTGCCAAAATGATCGGCGTACTCCAGCGCCATCCGGCCCAGCTCGTTCTCCATCACGGTCTTGACCAAAAAGTAGTTGTTGAACAAAAACCCTTCCTTGTCCTTGCCCGCCATCCGCGTCATGGCTGCCTCGTAGTCCAGCACCATCCGCCCCACGTAGTTCTGCAAGGGCTCCACCGTGCCCGGCTCACCCTCAAGCAGCGACAACCCGGCCAAGAGCAAGGCAAACTGCTGCAGCACCGGGTGGGGCACGTTCGGGTTCTTGGTGCTCCCGCGCGTGGCCCGGCGGAGCCCGGCACAGTGCGCCTCCACCGCCGCCTCCACCTTGGGCCAGAGCACGATCTGCACGCGGTTCACATAGTCCTCGAGCGCCGGAATCCGCCGCTGGTCCATCTCCCGAGCAAGCGCCTGCACAATGCGGATGCAGAGAAGAAGCCCGTACACGTCGGAGTGGGCCATGGCTGCCACATAGCCCACCACGTGTTCCACCAGAGACCGGAACACTGCCGCAAACGCCTTCCCGAGCTCCTCGCCACTGAGCGCAAAGAACTCGTGCAAAAAAAGATACTCCACGGCGGCGTTGTCGGCAAGCGCACGGCTGGCGCTGGCAAACGGCACCTCCATGTAGTACCGCCGCGGATTCGTCTCGGCAATCTGAGCTAGCATGGCTGTTGGTGGGGATGCCAACACCAGCACGCGGTCGCCGAGCGTGAGGTGCTGTGTGTGGCCCCCGGTCTGGGCTGTGCGGTCCCACCCCCACGAACTCCCACCCCCGCCACCAATCACATCGTCAACCACAATGCTCTTGACCTTTTCCAACAGGTGGGTGTACCGTGTGAACTGCTGGAGATAGTACCACCGCATGGTGTGGAGGTATGCCAGCCGGAGCTCGGCCGCCAAGCCCGGGTGCTGCTCAAGAAGAAACTGGTAGCATTCGCGCGCATCCAACATCAGCCGCTGCACCACCTGCGACGGGTGGCCGTGTCGAAGTGCCCGGATACACACAATCACAAAGTCCCGCAGACGTTCCACCAACTTGAGTGCCAATCGGTCCAACAACCGCTTCAGCTGCACACACGCCTCCGGGGCCGTGCCCGCCGCAGCCACCTGTTCGATGATTGCCTGCCGCTCCTTCACCACACGGATGTTCTCGGTCCACCCAGGTCCCACCTTCCCGGACACAATCGCCGTCACCACGTCCGGCGGCACCACAAGGTCCACCGCAAGCAGCCCCAACTCCGAGTCCATGGTCTTGAGCCGGTCGTACAGCTGCTGGAGCAGTTCCAGTCGCCGTTGGAGCTGCTGGAGCTGGGCCAGCATCAGCGAGAGCTCCGACTCCACCGTGGAGAGGTACGCTGTGAGGGGCGAGAGGAGGGCACGGGTGTGGCCAAGCCTGGCCAGGAGCGTGGAGAGCGTGGCCGTGTGCTTCTCGAGGTCGTACAGGGGAACCGGGGCCGGGTCTCCCACCTCCAGTGTCTGGAGACTGGCCGCATCCACCTCCAAGATTGATGCAAGCGTTGCGAGCGACGCCATGGTGTGCGATGGGTCGAGCGGAAGCGTGTGAGGTGTCGCGATGGAGCGTGTGTCTGAATGCAGTAAATCGCGGCTTGTTGCCTAATTGGTGCAGGACCCTGGCTTGCCTCGCCTCCACCCGCGCCACCCGCCCGTGGCACCCGCCGTGTCCGTCTGCTTGTCTCCATGCCAGAGTCTCCCACTTCTGTGTCAGCCTCTCTGCTGTTTGACGTCAGCGTAGACCCCTTCCTGCACCCGGCGCGGTATCGCACGTCACGCCCCGCGGCCCGGCCGCCGTTTGCCCGGCCGGTGGGGCACGTGCGCTTTGAAAACGTCCTGGCTCTGTTGGAGGACAGCAGTGAGCTGGAATCCGCCACGCTGCTGTCGGAGGCGGGTGTAGCGGTGCTGCCACGTAGTGGCGTGGTGGTGCTGCGCGGCGATGTGGTGGTGCCAGCAATGTTTGCGAGTGCTGCCCTGCCTCCGAGCGCAGCAACGGCAGAGGGAGAAGACAGCTTGGAGAGCAGCAGTATCTCGGGGGTTGCCACCTCTGCGGCGGTGGCGTCGCCGCCTGTCTCTCGCCTCAGTGCGGAACTCTCGGTCGAGGCGCCTCTGCTGGCAGACCACCCACCCACATTCGAGGTCAGCGAAGCAGCACGTCCCTCACTGGGAGCCCAGGTGGTTGAGTTGCTTGCAGATACACTCCGCGAGTTGGCGGCTGCGGCTGGAGAGCCTCCCGTCCCGTTCAACGAGGCCGCAACGGTGTTGGCGTGTGTCCAGGAAATGTGCCGGTTGGCCACCCAGGCACGGGCCCGCACCGACTATCTCGCCGACGTGGTGGGCCTGTGTGTGGCGACCATGAACGAAGCAACCGGCGCTGGAAGCACGGCTGAGCTTGTGGAGGAGGCACGGGCGATGGTGAGCCCAGAGCCACTGTCCTCGGCCTCTCCCCACGCCGAGCGGACACTCCACCACGACCAGGTCAGGCGGCTTACTGAAGAGCTTTCTCGGAGCAGCCAGCTCTGTGAGCGCCTTGAACAAGACGCGGCGCAGGCAGCAATGCACACTGTGAGCCTTGAGTCGATGCTTGCGCGTGCCAACTTGGCAAACGACGCCAAGCACCACGAGATGGGACTGCTCCGGCGGGAGGTGGAAGACTTGACTGCTGCCAACAGGGCAAGCAGCAACGAGACCCGTGAGTGGCGCGAGCGTTACAACCACGTGTGTGCAGACCACCTGGCGGCAGTGTCGGCGCAGCGCGTCCAGGCAAAGGAGTTACAGCGCACCACGGCGGCATTGGCACAAGCGAGCCTCGACCACGCCGCCCTCCACGATGCGTGGGCTCACACCCGCGAGTCCGCCAGGCGGGCGCGGCGAGCGGCGGCGGCAGCGCGGGCAGAAGCCCAGCTGTGGCGGGCTGAAACGGCGGCGGAGAGAAAGAGCGCCGAGATGGCTGTGCACTACTTGAAGACCGTGGTGTCGCGAGTAGTGGCCACATTGGCAGACGAGGTAGACCCCGACAAGTCGCGGGGTGCGCTACAGGCAGTGAGGCGGTTGGAGCGGAAGGAGGAGCACGGCGAGCGGCTTGCAACCGCAGACGCACCAGCCTTGTTCGAGGCGGTGGCGTTCATCGACGACAGCGTGAAGGAGTTGGTGGCGTTCTACGAGCAAACCTTCCACGCGCGGGCCCTCCTGCGGCTCTGCACACGCTAAGGCAGATCTAGCCCTGCGGCGCGGCTGGAGCCACGCCTTGTCGCGGGGTGCTTCGCTGCATGACGGTGCAGATTCTTGCATGTTGACGCGTGCCGCCACAAGACACTTTTTCCTCCTTCACGATGCGGAGCCATCTTTGGGCGGTCGTGTTTGCGGGGCTTGGCGCGGCTGATTACGCGCTTGTCGGGTGCTACGCGTCGCTGGCGCTCACGGTGTCGCTGCAGAGCTCCGACAACTTCCAGCTGTCGCTGGCGTGCACCACCACGTGCCAAAAGGGGGGGTATGCGATCGCTGCAATGCTGGGCAAGACCTGCGTGTGCTCCAACGAGGCGCCCAGTGGCAGTGCTGCCAGTTCCAGCAAGTGCTCCACGACGTGTCCCGGCTGGCCTGACGAGTACTGCGGCGGCAGCGGCTTCTACTCCGTGTACAGCGACGGCGATGTGTCGGTCGACTCTTCGGCGAGTTCTGCCGACGCCAGCAGCGAGGCAGCCGACACCTCCACGACCGGTGCCAGCACGGACAAGACAACATCCACCGGCCAGACCACGTCGGCAACGTCTGCCGACACCACGCTGTCGCAAGCAGCCACCACTTCTACCGCGGCCACCACCTCTACCGCGGCCACTACTTCCACCGCGGCCACTGCCGCCACCACGCTGGCATCCCCGAGCACCACCGGCACCGCCAGCACTACGCTGGCGGCAGCCGTCCTGAAAGATCCCACCACTGTCGTGTCTGTTGCAGTACTGACGGTGGCGGGCAAGGCCACAACCATCACGCAGACAACAACACCGACAGAAACGGCTGCGCTGGCCTCTTCGTCGGCAGCAGCTGTGGCCAAGTCGTCGGGACTCTCGACGGGCGCCAAGGCCGGCATCGGTGTGGGCTGTGCCCTTGCCGGTATTGCTCTCATTGGTCTCGTGGTGCTCTTCCTTGTGATGCGGCGGAGGGATGAGGACGAAGAAGCCAGCGTGAACGACAAGAACTTTGACCCTGTGCTCCCGGTGCCGGTGCCGGTGACCACGGCGCCGCCGCAGGTTTCGCCCTTCAACGACTACCCGCTGCGGGGTCCGCTGGCCCGCACCGTGAATACCCTGCAGTACCGCAGCAACTGGGCCTATCTCCAGAGCCAGCAAGGTGCCACTGACCACGACGACTTCCACGGAGGGCACAGCCGGATGAGCATGGGGACGATTGACGACGCAGAGGGGTCGGAGGGCAATCTCCGGATCGTCAACTAGAGACAGCGAGGCGTAGATTGAGGCTGGAAGGCGCTAGCAATGTATGGACAAGGCAGATGTGCCGGAATACAGCTGCTGATGCTGGGCATATGCCCGGTGCTGCTGCCAGGTGCCCAGAGCCACAGTTCATACGCCCGACAGAGGTATTCACACATACCGGCGGCCCCGTTAGCACAGGAGCACATGGTCATGGGCAAGTGTAGCCGGCGGGGGGCACGGGGAGGGTAGTGCTGACGGGAGCCGGCGGGGTCACTAGCGGTCTCCTTCTGCCGGTCTCTCTCTCCGCCCATGAAGACCCCGGCTCCGCTTGCAACTCTCTCGGCGGCCTTTCTGCCAGACCTGGCGTTTCTTGTGCTTGGTGGGTTGGATTGTCAGGTGACGGTCCAGCCGGTGGACCCTGGTGGAGTGGGAAGACTACTTCCGGTGTGCGCGTTTGCACACCCGGCTCCGGTGACGAGTGTGTGTTACAGCGGTGACTTGGTGGCGGCAGCCACGAGCGAGGGAGGCGTGTGGTGGTGGGACGTTGGCCGAGCCACGCAGTGTGGGGCGTGGCAGGCCAAGCAGGCGCCGCCGTACGATATGATCAACCAGATTGTGGCGGAATCCGGTGGCCACGCGGTGTACTCGGCCCTGGACGACGGCTGTGTGCGGTTGTGCGACTACACGCAGCCGGAGAGCGTGGTGGTGGTGGAGGGCGAGGCGGTGGCGGCAACACTGGTGGATGTCCGGTACCCGGTGTTGGCTGTGGGAAGCATGGATGGAAACGTCAGGGTGTACGATGTGCGCCGCAGTGGGGTGGTGGAAGAAACCGCGTTGGACAGCACAGTAACGCTGGTGCTGGTTGGGCTCGGCGGAGTGTGGCTGCGGGACGTGCAGGGCGGGGTGCACCGGCTCCGAGAGGGCGTGGTGGACTGCAGCTACCAGAGCCATGAGACGCAGGAGAACACACAGGGGTGGTTGGTGCGGGCGCGGGTGAGCGAACGGTGGGGGTGGGTGGTGCTGGGAAGCACGCGCGGAGAAGTGGAGTTGCACGGAGCCAGTGCAGGGCGGTGGGAGGTGGCGGGAAGCGGGGCGGTGGTGGACGTGGGGTTGGATCCGTCCGAGCGGTATGTCTACGGCACCACGAGCCACGGCGGCGTGGCGGTGTGGGATGTGGGCGGGGCGTAGTTGTCCGCATGGGGAAGTGGGCGGGAAGCTGCCTAATGCGGTGCCGAGTGTTGTCCATATGGGGAAATGCGGTGACATGTTTCCTAACCGGGAGCCATCCCCACAGCGTCCAATCACCTCCCGCGTTCCATCGAGCCTCCTTTTCCCCCACATCTTTCCCAATGCTTTCCCGCAACGCCAGAACCCTTGTTTCCCGCCGGACCTTGGCGCGTGCCTACTCCGAGGGCGCGCCTGACGGCTTCAACCAGCGCGAGAAGGCCTTGGAGGACTTGTACGTGCGCCAGAAGGAGAAGGAGCAGTTGGCGCAGTTGCAGAAGATCTTGGAGGAGCAGCTGCAGAAGATCAAGGACTTGGAGACCAAGGTCGACGGTCTCAAGAAGTAAGCCGGGCGTGCCGGCGACGCTGCCGCGGTCTCAGACGCGTTTGAGACCACGGACCGGCGACTCGTGAATACATGCAACTAGCCACTAGTGTCCGGCCCTGATGCCGGGATGACCAGAGACATGACGCCACCATGAAATTCATGACCGTCTCAGCACCCCGAGCAGCGCCCAGCACGGCGCCCAGTACGGCGCCCAGACCACGGCCAAGACACGTGCTCCATTGTCCCGGCTGCACCCCCCGCCCCCACAGCCCCCGTTAAAGCCATCTCCACGCCGGCCCGCAAGAACCGTGCTGGGCGATAGCAACTCCGCCCCGCCTGCATGATCGATGCCGGATAGGTGGGGCCCGGCCCGACGTAATGCCGGGCAACCCGGCACTCGCGACGTTGCGGTCCAGTACTTAACCCACGGCTTTTCCTCAGCCGCACACCTTCCCGGCAGCAGTCTAGATGAGGAGCACTCCGCCGCAACTGGTTGCCATCATGTCGTCTCCCCGGAGCCACTCCGGCCACTTGCCGCTGCTGTTGAAGTTGTTTCTGCGGTCGCCCCGCACGCTGGTGGACCACGACGTGCCGGGCCGCCGCCTGCGGCTGGGCTCCACCGCCAGCGAGCACGACCCCTACGCCAAGTGGCGCGAAATGGTCCAGGGCTTGGGGGTGGCCGAGCCGGCCGCGCCGGCCCTGTTTCCGTGCGCGTGGACCGGCCCCGTCCATCGCTACCTTGCGGACGCGCATTTTGCGACGCCGCGGACCACCGGAAGCTACGGCGACTTCCACGTGTCGGTGGCGGAGGAGGCCATCCGCCGGTTTCTCCCGGCCGACACCTCGTCCCTGGCCGACGAAGAAACGCCGGACGACCCCACCAACCTGTGCTATCTTCGCCTGCGCGTGGAGCTGGACTTGCCGGTGCCGGTCCGGCTTGCAGTGGTGGTGGAGACGCACGCCGCCATGCCCGGGTCCACTGCGATCGACGTGGCCATCAGCAGCAACTGCGTGGTGGTGTGGCCCGAGGGAATCCCCGGTCTGGGCGAGACGGCGGACCACAACCGGATCGGCGAGAGTCTGTGGAAGATCCGGTTGGATGACTACGACTGGCGGATCGACGCGAGCGGCGAGCAGCTCCGCGAGGGTCTGCCCCGGCCCATGGTGGACTACCGGCTCCTGAGCGCTCCAGCCGAGGTGTCCAAGTCCCCGGAAAAGCCGCGCTCCATCCAGCCGGCCGGGGTGTATGTGTTTGTGGTGTCGGTGCTTCTTCCAGCCACCACGCCCGAGCTGGCAACAACACCGTACGGCCAGTTGACACACACCCTTGCGGCGTGCGGTACGCAGTTCCCGCTCACGTGGGTCAAGGCGGCCCCCAACCCGCTGGTCTCCACCATGGACAAGCCCATCTACGTGAACAAGGTGTGGAACGGGGTGTTGGGCTACGAGCTCACGTTCCCCCACAAGTACGTCAGTTTGGATCTGTCCTCGGTGCACGAGCTTGGCATCCGACTCATGCCGCTCGAAAAGAACATTGTTGTGAAGCGGGTCCGCGTGAACATCACCGAAAAGATCACCTACTACGCCAGCCGTGGCGGTGAGGGGTGCCAGTACACGGTGCCGGCGAAACAGTACCCGGGCTATGTGCCGACGAGCGCGCACCGCAGCGCCAAGGACCGCACCGTGTGTCTTTACGAGGTGTGTGCGGGCAAGGCGCCCAAGAACTCGAAGGGTGCACCGCCCATGTGTCTTGAGACGGTGGGCGAGGCAGAGAACTTGTTGAGCGGGTGTTTTGGCAGCAGCGATGGCTTGGTGAGTCCGATCGAGATGGAGATTCCGGTGGGGTTTGTGCATGCGGATGCGAGCCGGCGGGTAAGCATTGCTGGGTCTGTGGTTTCGGCCCGCAAGGGCTCCGTGTCCAGTGTGTCGTCGGCGCATGCGCCCGTGGGGTCGCCGCCGAGCTCGTTTCTCGCGGTGCCGCACCTTCTGACTCTGCCCTCGCGCACAGACAACCACTCGCCGTTCGGAGGACTCAAGAACCGGATCCGCGGCAAGCAGGACACGGTGGACCTGGCGGTCTTCCAGCTCTACCCGGACGTGTCGAACCGGTTCATGAAGGTGCTGCACCGCTTGCAGGTGGCGTTCCGCGTGCTGCGGATGGAGCAGAGCGTCGACCCCAGCTGGCACGAGGGAATGCCCGAGCGCCTGCGCTACAAGCAGAAGATGCACCACTACGAGGTTATGATCGACTCGCCGATTGTGTTGATGAACAGTGTGGTGTGCGACGACCAGTTGCCCAAGTACACGGACCTGGGCATGTTCCGCAGCGTGAACTTTGGCAAGGTGCAGATCCGGCCGTACGAGCCGCCGACTGACCCCGGCTCGCGGAACGCGGGGGAGGAGCCTGCCGAGTGGCTTCCCTCGTTCGAGGTGGCCACACTGCCCGCGGTGCGTGCGCGGTCCGAGTCGGTGTTTCTGGGGCTGCCGCTGCCGTTGATGGTGCCGCTTGACATGGCCGACTCGCGCCGGCCGCTGGTGGTGTCGGATGGCTTTGTCAACCTTGACGACGTGCTTACGGGGATGTCGCTGCTTGGGGCGCTGCAGGAGACGGCGCAGGAGGCGGCTCCGGAGGAGGCTCCGCCGCTGTACATGGAGAGCGAGCGGTTGGTGGGGCCGCCTGGCTTGGCGGCCGTGCGTCCGCAGCTCCGGGCGGTGGAGAGCGTGTCGTCAGTCTTGACCAACGCAAGCGACGCCACGTTGGGGCTCGAGGGGGTGCAGGCCACGCAAATGTACCACCGGCTCCACTAGCTACGAATAATGATACAATGCGCACAGAGCAGTGTCAAAAAAAAATGGTAAATCTCTTTGGTTCAATGCCGTCCTTGTGCAGGGGCAATGCTGATTTGCTCTGCAAATTTTGAATTGACAAATCGCCAACCACCGAACTAGCCGGTGGAAGGCGTGGAAAAATGCGGTTTGGTGTGTGGTGGGGAAAAAGTGTGCGGAAACGATTATTGGGGAGAGAGGGTTTTAGGAAGTGGCAGTGGGTGGCTGGGTAGTAGTACTCCACTGGATGCCTCTGGGTGAGTGTGGCAGGGAGAGGAGACCTGTGTGGCATGTTAGAGGGGAGTTTATGCTGTCGCTTCTCGCTGGTATTTCTGCCGTAAAAGCTACAGCCACAAAGTGCACTCTGTGGTAGTGGCATCAACCCACGGTGAGCTAGCACATACCACCCTACTACAGAAGCCCCGTCTCTGAGCCCTCAGTACCGGCTTGACCACATCCACCGCCTGGCTGTCCTGCACGCTGCCAACACCACCAAGAAGCGCCAGTGGTTTAGTGGTAAAATTGATCGTTGCCATCGATCAGCCCCCGGTTCGATTCCGGGCTGGCGCATTTCTTTTTTGCTCCCGTCTTTTGTCGCCTGCTCCGCCCACACGCTCTTCTTCCATGGCAGAGCTGTCTCTGGCTGCTCCCCCGGCATCGGTGGTGATCCCCCCGCTTGCCATCCGCGAAACAATCGTCAAGGTGTGCGGCTATGTCCTCCGCAACGGTCCCGCCTTTGAGCTGCGGATGAAGCAGCAGGAGAACGCCAACCCCGAGTTTGCCTATCTCCGCGACAACGATCCCTACAACGGGTTCTACACCTGGCTGTTGGAACGGTTGGCCGAGGGAACCAGTCCTGGCGTGGTGGTGGCTGCTGGAGAGGCTGCCGGCGACGAGTCCGCCACAGACCACAGCGCCGCGCCGCCGCCCCCGCTAGTGTTCACCACCGCACTTCCGCCGGTGCTGGCACGAGACTTGGCGATTGTCAAGGCCACGGCCTTTGCTGTGGCTGTCAACGGCTCTCTGTACGCCGCCAAGCTCAGCGACCGCGACTCTTCCGGCCAGTTTGCCTTTGTGGAGCCCACCCACTCGTTGCACCAGGCATACCAGGCGTATGTTGAGCAATTCAAGATGGTGGTTTCTGGGGAACTGGTGCCTGTGCCCGAGGGTCTTGTCCAGCGCGCCCAGGCCCGTGCTCTGGCCATGAAACAAGAACAGGCGGCTCAGGAAGCGGTCCTCGAGGAGGCTCGTGCCGAACGCCTCAACTACGCCAGCATTGACTGGGACGACTTTTCTGTGGTGGCTACGGTGGTGTTTTCCGAGGTCGACTTGGTGTCCGAGTTGCCCGAGCCGTGGGACATGGAGGCGCTCAAAACACGCTCGTTGGTAGCCAAGAGCGGGGATGCCGCTGTCGAGGCCACTGCTGAGACTGATGCCGCGGCCACGACTGCTGAGACTGAAAACGAGCCAGCACTCCCTGGTCGCAAGGTCCGCGAAGCAGGCGCCAGACGTAGCCGAGCTAAGCGGCCGGCTGCAGCCATGGTGGAGAGTCCCATCACTGGCGAACTCATCCCGGAGCTGGAGTTGGCAGACCACATGGGCAAGATGTTGCGGGACCCGCGGTACAAGGAGGAACGGGAACGCTACGAACGGAAACACGGCACCTATGGAAGCAACTTGGACGACAGTGGGGTGTGGGAAGGGTTGGAGAGAATGGCCAAGCGGAAGCGGGCAGGCCAGGATTAGGGTGCCACAAGGTAATGGGTATCACAACTACAACATAGACGCTAACGTGAGCACACGTGCAACTAGAGCAAGGCAAGCACGCCAGCCAAAAGACCCATGCCGCCAACAGCAACCCCAGCCGCACCTCCCTTGCTGGAAGAAGAGGCAGCGGTAGACGAGGCAGAACTGCGCGCCGAGGTGGCGGTGGCACTGGCACTCTTGGACGTCAGGGTGGAGGAGTAGGTGGTGACAAAGCTGACAGTGGCGCCACTCACGGTGTTGCCGCTGGCATCGACAATCGAGTAGTTGCTTCCCTGGGGCAGGAGGTTGTTGATGAGACGGCCCACGTTGGAAATGTTGTGGCCGTTTTCAATCATCCAGGTGATGTCCTTGTTGGCGGTGGGAAGGGTAAAGTTGACGTTGAAGGAGTCGTCAAGGGCCTGGATGGCGTCCGCATCACACGCCAACTCGGTGGCTGCGGGCAAGCTCAGCTCGGCAATGGTCTGCACCAGGACGTTGGCGTACTGTTTCTGGAGGTTGACAAAGTCCTCCTGGTAGGTGACCAGGCCGTCGGAGTTGATCTCCACCACACCGTAGTTGTTGGCCTCGAGCGAGTACTCGTACACCAACCCGCCGCTGAACAGGGCATTCAAGCCGGAAAACAACCCGTCGCTGATCTCGTTGAAGGTGCGGGCCTTCAGCCCGCCGCTGGCCAAGGTGCCAAACTCCAGGAAAAACACCGGCACGGTGGTGTTGGCAAAGGTGGAGTTGACCACGTCGTAGCCACTGGCGGCCCAGGTGCTGCCGTCGACCCACTCGTACGAGTTGAGTCCGAAAAAGTCGCTCTTGCTCACGTCGTCCAGGTCGATCACACACGTCAAGTACTCGAACGTGGGGGCTCTGAGCGTCAACAGGTCGGCGGCGGAGTAGCCCACGGGGATCTGGCGGTCGCTCCACTTGGCAATGTACTGCTTCATGTCGCGCTGCACGGCGCGGATGTACGGCGGGTCCAACTCGGCCAGCGCCTCGTCGTTGATGATCTCGTTGCCGGCAAAGAAACCGATCACGTTGTCGTAGTTTTTGAATGCCTCGATCACGCCAAACACCCGCAGGAGGTAGGTGGCGCCGTAGGTGGAGGCGGGGTTCAGGCGGTCGAGCAGCGCCATGGAGGTGCCGGCGTTCACGTCGAGAATAACCAGGATGCCGGCGTTGTTGAAGATGGTCATGCACTCGTCGTGGTTCACGTCGGGGTTCACGGTGTACACGCGGATGGTGTTGACGCCGAGTTTCTGGATGACGTAGGCGTCGCGCCAGCACACGGCGGCGTCCAGGAGCACGTCCGAGTCGGAGTCGGCGTCGTAGCCGGAGGCGCCGCCGGGCTGGTAGTCGAGGCCCTTGATCCAGTACACGTTTCCGTCCTGGATAAAGCGGCGGCCGTTGATGGTGACGGGCGAAAGCGCGCAGGCGCCCGTGGCGAGGGTAGCGAGTGTAAGGAGCGAGAGCATGGGGCAGATGGCGCGAGACGTGTATTTTTGTTTTTGTTTTCTGTTGGTATGCACGCGGTGACTAGGTTGGTATGGGTCGGGGCAGCGCGGTCGCACGGTCGCACGGCACGGTTGCACGGCACGGTTGCACGGTACGGCCGCGCGGCACGGCGGTCGCACGGCCCGCCCATCCCGATTGACGCAAGGGCAGATGCAAGCCCGGACCACACCACATACCGCGCCATGCGTCATGTTCCGCGCACCGCGCATGGCTCCACCCAGCGCCCGAGGACCGGTTCGGCAGTTTGCAGCATCCTCCCGGTTTGGGGAGGTTTTGCCCAAAACAGCAGCTCCAGGCGGGCTGCAGGTTGCTGCGGCGCTGGTGCATCTTCCGGCGCATGCACCACGCTGGAGGTGCAGGTTTTAATACCGCTACAATCGGTGGCAGCCCCAGCCGGCAGCCATTGAGGACGCAGCCCGCTGCAGTTAGTCATCCCTCGTACCGCAAGGCCGGAGGAGACACATTGTTCGGCGGGCTGGACAAAGGGCCGCGGCCCTGTTCCATGCTGCCTGGCCCAACAACTGCCGCGCCTCTGGTCCGCAGCAGACGCCGCGACCCGGTCATCCGTGCATGCTAAACTTCAGGTGCGGTTCCCCTGTTCCACCTCCCGGACCGCCCCTGGTTGGCCCGATGGTGCCTGCGCGGGCGGGTAAAGCTATACGGGTGCGTGCACGGGTCGCGGCAGATGTGCAGGGCCGCGCTTACCCCTGGCAACCACCCCGGATGGGGTGATCATGCCCCTGAACATCTCGTCTCCTCGTAGCGACGGCCCCATAGTGTGTCAGGCACGGTGCAGTGTCGGCAGATTCGGCTGCCCAGCGTGCAGTTTCAGTGCCTCGGTCGTCGTGGCGCCCATTTTTCGGGCGCAGGAGAGATCGGCAGCACGACGCAGCACGACGCAGCCGCACGCAGGCCGCTGCGTCCCATCGCAGCTGCACGCACTTTGGCGGCATGCAACCGTTGCTGGTGTGCGTCTTGTGAAACATAGGGGCCGCAGTGAGCAGGTCCGGAGTGACCCGCCCACGCACTAGCGCGCACGGCTGCGGGCTGCCCAGTCCGGGGTTGCCATCCGAGGTGCAGCGGGTTTCAGTTTCGGGACACAGGGGCATCGCAGGTGTGCGTGCAGCTTGTCAACGGCGCTGGGGCGCGAAGGTTTGTACATACGGCACAAGAGCCTCAACAATACAAAGCAGCTGATCTGCCCCACCGCAAGCTTTCTCTCTTCATCAGACCCCGGGAGACTTGTCCTGCCTACACATGCCTGAGCGCCACCACAAGCACCGGTCTCTGGGTTCCTCTCTGTCCCGATCGCTGGGCTCGCGCTCCTCCTCCTCTGGCAGCGACGAAGACCCCCGGGTGGCGCGAGCCCCGGTCCCCCGTGGAGCCAGTGCCATCCCCCTGGACCCCATCCGCCTGCTGAGCATGAAGACGATTGCCCGCTACGGCTTGCCGTGGGGCCGCCGCGACCACCAAGAGTCGCCGCGGGCGTGCGAGCCCACCCTGCCGCTGCCCGAGGCCTTCCGCTTGGCCAAGACCCGCTCCAGCGGCTTCTGGCAGACGCTACCACAACAGCTGGCGGGCGACAAGACGCCGCGCAACCACGGCCGGCCCTACGGCAAGACCCTCAAGGCCAAGTTTGTGTTGCACCGCGACATGCACCTGTTGTTCAGCTACCTCTGCCACCGGCTGACGCTCTTGTGCAAGCTGGTGCAGCTGGGCACGCCGGCCCAGCTGTTCTCCCTGCTACCAGGCCAGGCCCAGGTGGTGGAGTGCCGCCGCTGGAACGTGGTGGACACCACGGTTGTGGTGGACGTGAACGAGGATGCCGACGTGCAGGTGGAACTCGCACGGATGTTGCACACGCACGAGTTCCTGTTTGTCAGTGTTATCCGCAACGTCAAGGGAGAGTTGATCAAGGTGCAGACGGCCCGGGCCCACACCGGCGAGGCGTACGACACGGCCTGGGTGAAGCAGCACGTGTGCTATCCACGGTACAAGGCCATGATGAAGTTGCACTTGGTCCGCGGCGGGGGCAACATGCGGTTTTACAACGGCGTGAGTGCGTGGCAGTGGGACGAAGGGGGTGTTTACAACGGCGCCACTGTTGTTGTTGAACGCGGGTGATGCACGCTGTGTTGGTCTGCAGCGAACTGTATGTGCGATGTGGTCAGGCCACCCTGCTGCAGCGAATGGCTGGCTAGTTTGTCTCGATGAAACGGGCAGGGAGCTGCAGGGGAGTGGTCTGATGCCGTGGGGGCCGAGATGGCGGCGGGGAACCGGTTCTGTTTGGGGTTCGCTTTTGGATCGGGTCTGGCCCGATGCCTGCGCCCAGGAAGACGGTCTGCAGGCGTGCACGCGCAATCGCGCACAATCGCGCGCACTCGCACGGACTCCTGTGCGCTCGCACAGACTCGTGCGCACGGGCACGGACTTGGAGGCCTGCACATGCTGGCAGAGAATGGCAGGAGGCGGAACCAGCCGGACCGCGCGCCAGAGGCGGCCGGCGCTGCATACAGCCTGTCGGCTGTACATGCCGAGTCATGCGCGGTGCATACACGAGTGCAAGGGAAGGATGGGTTGCATGCGATGACTACGCCCGCAGTGGACGGTGTCTGTGTTGTCGCTGCGATCGCCTTTGTCCTTGCCGGCCTTGTCGCCTTGCTCATGTCCATGTATTGATATTGCATTAGATGCACACATGTTATGGCGTGGAACGGCGCGGCCCTGTCCACGGCACAGCCGCATCTGCACCGCCCCCGCTCGACGCCCGGAGGACATGCAGCCTGTTTGAGACGGAGATGTCGCCGTTCCCGGGCCAGCTGTGTGCAGGGCCCACAGCCACCGCCCGGTTTGTTCGCTGCATTGCCCCCAGTTTCACCCTGGCGCTCCTGTTTCAGCGTCCACGGCCAGATGTCCCCCGCTGTTTGCGAGCCGCAGCTGACGCACGAGCCTGCACCACCACGCCCAACAAAAGCATAATCATGCATCTGGCGCGTCGGTTGCCCGGCTCCAGCCCTGTTCCGTGCTCACTGATACCCTCACCACAACGCACCACCACAATGCACTTCCCCCCACACACCGCTGGTGATCGTCGGAAGGACCCTGGGCGAGAGCACGGGCGTGAATTGCCGCATTCGGCAATGTCTCGCACCAGCGCCAGGGGCCCGCACCCTCACACCCCCAGCAGCCACCGGCTAGCCGCCCAGCATGCCAAACGCGCCCGGGCAGCGCGTCGTCGCGTCGCTAGCACAATCCCCCCAACCACAACCACCGGTCCGCGTAACCATACGGTGCGCGCACGCCGCGTTTTCGCGTTTTTTCCTAATCGGGTAGATATGTTCTAACCACCTGCTGCGCATATCCCCAAACCGCTTCCACCACCCGGTCTTTTTTTTCCCCCGTACCCCGGATCGGTGTCCACTGCCTCTTGCTGCTGCTCCGTGCCATGTCCTTCCCCTCAGATCCGCTTGACTTCCAGGACGCAATCCTCCCGGGGCTGGACCTCCACGAGGATCTCACCAAGGCAACCCTCTTCACGGACGAGTTTCTCGACGCAAACCACCGAGCCGCGTGCGAACTGGACCTGGACCCCCACACCGACTTCAGCGTGCCCCCGCGACTCCCCACCATGCACAGCTTTGCCCACGACCAGGGCGTGGGGTTGCTGCCTGCCATGGAGTTTGACACCTACCGCCCGGCAGCCACTAAGGCCCCCGAAACCATTTCCGGTCTGACCACCCTCTCGCTGCTCGACCTGTTGCCAAACTCCTCCTTCATGCTGCCCACGCTGTACAAGACGGCCAACACCAGCGGCGGCTTGCCGGACGCAACCCCTGGTCGGGAACGCGCCCGCAGCACCCTGCTGTACATGACTCCCCTCCGCCTGATCCACCTGCCGCCCAACACCATGAACGGCAAGGTGCGCAAGACCCCCCGCCGTGCCGCCACCCTGGCTCTGTTCCGCACCCCGCTGCAGACCGCCGGCAACCCCTTCTACACGCCGCGCGTGCAGGCGCTGCCGGAAATAACCCCTATGCAAACGCCTCGCGACAGTGCGTTTGAAGAGGTGGATGCCAACACCCGCCAGATTTCCAAGTCCATGGTGATGTCCTTGCTGTTGGACCTGGTGGCCAGCGCCAAGGAACGCATGTTCAAGGACGAACTGCACGACGACTTGGAGGTGGTGCCCCAGTCGGCCCCTCTCTCGGCTCCGCCGTTCCCCGTGTACCCCATGCAGTTCCCCATGCAGTACCAGCCCCAGCAGCACCCGGGCCAGTTCATGATGCAGCACACCTACTCCGCGCCGAACCTCACACGGCTGCAGCAGCTGCACGACCTTGCCAGCATGGTTGGTGTTCCCAGCGCCTACCGCTACCAGGACGTGATGGACCAAGGCCAGTTTGAAGTGCTGCAACCGGACAAGAAGAAGAGCCACGAGTGTCCCTTGTGCCGGCAGCGGTTCCTTCGGCCCGAACACGTGAAGCGGCATTTGAAAAGCCACTCGCTGGCCAAGCCGTACGTGTGCGAGGTGCCCGAGTGTGGGAAGCGCTTCAACCGCAAGGACAACATGAAGGCCCACTTGAGAAAGATCCACGGGTTCGACACCAAACGGAGCATTGAAGAGCAGTGGCGGGAACGCGAGAGCACCAGAAGCAGCATGTAGAAATGGATAAGGTATTGGAGACTCTCCTGTCAGGGGTGCTTACGCCCCGCTACAACCCACCCACCAAAGTGTCGTCGTCGTTATCGTGCTGCAACCACCGGTCGATCATGCTCCGCACCTCGCCCCAAACCCCACGGTCGCCGTCCTTGCCAAAGTTCTGGCTCAACACATTGGTGTAGGGAATATCCACCTCCACCTCCTCCACCTCGCCGTCCTTCACCAACTCCACCTGGCGCGTGTTGTAGCTGCCGCACCACTTGCACTTGTGGCCCAACACGTGGTAGCTGCACACAGAGCTGCCGCCACAGTCCACGCACTTGACGCGAGACTCCCACCCCAGATACTCCTGTGGCATGGGCTGCAGGGAAATCTCGTCGTCAAGCACCCGGAACCGCTGTTCCATGTCCCGCACGCTCCGGCCGCACACGGGACACTTGTATGAATGCTGTAGGTGGTCGTCGAGACACTCCTGGTGGATGGCGTGGCCGCACAGCATGAACACCACCCGCCGAGCCAGCGCGTGCATGTACTCCAGGCAGATGGGACAGTCGCGCGCCGTGGCCTCGGGAAGACACGTGTGCAGCGGCCGAAGCTGTACGTTCACGCACGTGTTGCAGCGTGTGCAGTGGAAGAAGTCCTTCTCGCGGCCAAGGCGGCAGAGCCCACACCCGCTGCAGTGGAAAATGTCTTTGGCCGGGTCGTCCAGGTAGAGAACGCACGGCTGGCAAAAGTACACGGCAAACCTGGCGTGGCACAGCAGGCAGTTCTGCTGCGGCGGCTGCTGTGCACCACAGCTGTTGCACTCCACAAGCGTCGGCGTGGCAAACGAATGGGAATCAACCACGGCGTCGTGGCAGAGACGGCACGGGAAAAACGCAGCGCACACGGCACAGTGCACGCGACAGCCGCGGACATAGTGGGAGCACATCGTGGGAACATCGGGCTGGGGCTGGGGCAGGGCAGGCGCGGTGCCTTGGCGCATGATCCCCCACACAAGCAGCGCCTTGTCCTTGTCGGTGAGCTCGGACCCCCACACCTGGCGGATGGCCTCGCGCTTCTCCGGCTCCAGCACAGCACGCTCAACGGTGGCAAGAAGCTCGGGCGGAATCACGGGGTCCAGCGACTCTGGGTGCACATCTTGCACCGCCTCGACCTCCTGGGGAAACATCTCGCGGGCCACGGCGGCAAACATCTGGAGCCGCTCGCGGGCACGGGCGCTGTGCAAGTCGATGCCCACCAGCATGTCGGCAACCACACGCTGCATGAGCAAGCGCAAGCGCGGCGCAGCAAACACCTCGGGCACCTGCGGCATCTCGGGCAAGGTCCACCGCGGAAGCCGCCCCACCCCGTCCATCATCTCCGTGAGCAGGTCCTCAGAATCGGACATGGAAAGAGCGAGTGGATGGGCACCGCATGTCGTGCGGGCACCGGGTAAATGGTGTGTCACGTGACTAGTGGTCTAGCGGCGGTGGCGCGGTTTCACCACGCCCGAGCGGGTGGGGGCCACGCCGATGCGGTTCGAGAGGCCGCTGGGGCCGGGGTGGGGGGAGCTTCGCGAGGAGCCGGCGCGGGACGTGTTGCGCGACGAGTTCCGCGACGAGTTCCCGGACGAGTTCCGCGCGCTGTTCCCGGACAGGTGCCGCGCGCTGTTCCCGCCGCGCGGTCCCAGGCGCGACGGGCCGTCGGGGAACCGCCGGTCGTCCTGGGCCTCCTCTGCTGCCCGCCGCACCCGCTTGAAGTACTCGCCGCGGAACTCCCGCGGCAAGTTGTCGCCCAGAAAGGCGCTCCCGTTGATGTTCGGTGTCCTGCTCACCCGCTGCCGCCCGCACTCGTCGCCATAGTGGCCCTTGCCGGCGCAGTTGTAGCAGTAGATGTGTGCCGGTCGTATGCTGTCGGTTTTCTCCACCACGTAGCTCCGCCAAATCGACGGACAGCGGTCCTCGTCGTGGCTCAGGCTCCGGCACGTGGGACAATACACCCGCACCCGCCGTGCCTTGCACTGGCCACGGAAATGGCCCCGCTCGCCGCAGTTGGTGCAGAACTGAGACTTGGGACACTGCAGCTCGTAGTGGTCGCCCACCGCGCCACACGCATGGCACACCACCACCGTGCACTTGTTGCGGTTGTGGCCGCGGCGGTGGCAGTTGGAACACCGCGCAGCCGACGTCGGCTCGCCAAAGTACCGCCCGGCGCCCCGGAGCGCCACAAGCTCGTCGGGATTCGAGTCGAACTCCTGCACGCTGGCCGGGAGCTCTGTGTCTGCCATGGTGCAGATGCGCTTGTGGATGGCAAAATCGTCGTGCATGTTGACTTGTCCTGTACGCATGGCCCGGCGCGGTTACCCGGCCGTGACTCATACCCGCGGTGGGGTGGGCCTGGCGGTCGGTGGAGGCCTAGCGCCGCGGCGCCACTCGGGCGGTGAGTCACGCAGCCCCCCTGTCTGTCCACCCAGGCGTGGCCGGGGGCGTGGCCGCAGAAAGACCCGGCTGCCCCCCCACACGGAATGCACACACTCATCTTTTCGGTTTTGTCCAACGCGTCACCAACTCTTCTTCATGTGCCCCATTTCTGGAGATATGGCCGAGCTCAAGATCGCGCCCTCGGGCCCGAGCAGCGACGAGTGGATTGCCTCTCGAATCGAGATCTTTGACCGGCTCAAGGCGGCCGAGGACGCCAAGCTCGCAGCGGCTCCCCGCGAGCCCATCGAGATTACGCTTGCGGACGGCAAGGTGATCAGCGGCACGCTGTACGAAACGCTGCCGCTGGAGATTGCCCGGTCGATCGGCAAGTCGTTTTTCGAGCGCCAGGTGGTGGCCGAGGTGGACGGCGTGCTTGAAGACCTTGACCGGCCGCTCACCAAGTCGTGCCAGCTCGTGTTCCACGACTTTGAGCTGCCCAAGGGCCAGCAGGTGTTCTGGCACTCGTCGGCCCACGTGTTGGGCGAGGCGTGCGAGTGCACGCTTGGCGGAAAGCTTGTGTTTGGCCCGCCCACCGAGGAAGGGTTCTTCTACGACTTTGCGGCGGAGAACCCGGTGGCAGCGGCCGACTACGCCAAGTTGGAGGCGGCCGCCAAGAAGGCGGTGAGCGAGAAGCAGCCGTTTGTGCGGCTCACCATGACCAAGGCGGAGTTGATGGAGATGTTCCTGTACAACAAGTACAAGCAGCACCTCGTGGACACCAAGATCCCCGACGGCACCTCCACCACCGTGTACCGCTGTGGCCCTCTCATCGACTTGTGCCGCGGTCCGCACGTGCAGCACACGGGCCGCATCAAGGCGTTCAAGGTGTTGAAGAACTCGGCCCTGTACTTCCTCGGCGATGCCAAGAACGACTCGTTGCAGCGTGTGTACGGGATTGCCTTCCCGGACAAGAAGCGCTTGGACGCGCACTTGAAGTTCCTCAAGGAGGCGGCCGAGCGTGACCACCGCAAGATCGGCAAGGAACAGGACCTCTTTTTCTTTGACGAGATGTCGCCCGGGAGTGCCTTCTGGCTCCCGCACGGTGCCCGCATCTACAACACGCTTGTGGAGTTCATGCGGCTGCAGTACAAGATCCGTGGGTTTGAGGAGGTGATCACCCCCAACATGTACAACCTGCGGCTCTGGGAAACCCTGGGCCACTGGGCCAACTACAAGGACGACATGTTTGTCTTTGACGTGGAGAAGGACAAGTTTGGCCTCAAGCCCATGAACTGCCCTGGCCACTGCATGTTGTTTGCCCTGCGCGAGCGCCTGTACCGTGAGTTGCCGTGGCGCGTGGCCGACTTTGGGGTGTTGCACCGCAACGAGGCCAGCGGTGCGCTCAGCGGCTTGACGCGTGTGCGCCGGTTCCAGCAGGACGACGCCCACATCTTTTGCACCGAGGCGCAGATTGGCCAGGAGATCAAGGGCGCGCTTGACTTCTTGACCTACGTGTACGGGGTGTTTGGGTTTGACTTCAAGATGGGTCTTTCCACCCGCCCCGAGAAGTTTGTCGGAGACATTGCTCTCTGGGACGAGGCCGAGCGGGTGCTTGCGGAGGCGCTTGACCTGACGGGCAAGCCGTGGACGGTGAACGAGGCGGACGGTGCCTTCTACGGTCCCAAGATCGACATTATGATTCTGGATGCGTTGCGGCGCCAGTTCCAGTGTGCCACCATCCAGCTCGACTTCCAGCTTCCCAGACGGTTCAAGTTGGAGTACCGCGAGAACGAGGGTGCGGCCCACCCGGTGATGATCCACCGGGCGATTTTGGGGTCGGTGGAGCGCATGACGGCCATTCTCACGGAGCACTACGCCGGCAAGTGGCCCTTCTGGTTGAGTCCTCGCCAGGTGTTGGTGGTGCCGGTGGGTCCCAAGTACTACGACTACGCCGAGAAGGTGAAGGAGCAGTTCAAGCAGGCGGGCTTCTACGCCGATGCCGATGTCAGCGGCAACACTCTCCAGAAGAAGGTGCGCACGGGCCAGGTGATGAAGTACAACTTTGTGTGCATTGTTGGCGAGGAGGAGGAGAAGGCAGGCACGGTGAACGTGAGAAACAGAGACGTGATTGCGTTGCAGGGCAAGACCGAGATGGTGGCGGTGGAGACGGTGATTGGCCAGATGAAGCTGTTGCTCGAGGAGAAGCGCGACGACAACGTGTTGGCGTAGTGGATAGAGGTTTATGTACAGCTGGCGGTGGCTCGGGCTTATTCCTGGCCCTCCCGTTCACGTTCCACCATGGCGTCAAACTGTTCCTGGGTCATGGTGGCGGGGTCCGCGGGCTCTGCAGGCTCTGCGGGCTCTGCACGATCAACGGGCTTGGTATTCCCGTCCTCTCCCTGTTCTCCACGGTACACAAGCAACGGCTTGGGTGCGGGTGGGGTGTACCCGCTCTCCAGCCGCACCTTGTCCCACGCACTGCCACCAATTGCTCCCTGGATGGAGGCCCGCACGCCGCTTCCGGGAACCTCCGGGTCGCCCAACCGCTTTTCGGGCTGCTTGGCAGTGGTGGCAAAGTACTCCATCCACATGGGGCTCTCGTTCACCGGCAACAACCCCACCAACTGGACAAGGTTCTCCTTGCCCTCGTTTTCCCAGCGGCGCAAGCCCGACACGTATGCATTCATCACGCCGTAGGTGGTGCCGGCCGCCATGGTGATCATGCCACCCACCAAGCCCAACACCACGCGGGCGCCCCGGGTGGAGCCGGTGCGGCGGTACTGGGCAAACAACGGAAGACTAAACGTGAGGCCAAACGCACTCCAGCCGTACACCTGGCCGGTGCGGAAGCTGCGGGCATAGAAGTTGGCAATCTCCATGCGCTCCTCGGGCGTCAATCGCAGGTCAAGGGCATAGCGTTGCTGCGCCAACTCGATCTGGCTCGGAGGATGGGAAGACATGGGATGTGGTTTGCTTGCAGAGACGTGCAGGTGCGTGCATTGCAGTGCATGGCGTGTGTATTCAGGCAGCAAGTTGGTACTTGGCAACAATCTGGTCAAACACCGCCAGCTGGGCGTCCCAGTCGGCCACAGCGGCGGCCCCGGCAGCACGCGCGTGCTTCTCGGCCGCGTCGCCCGCCTCAGCGTCGCCCGTGGCCCGCGCAAGGCACACGGCGTTGGCCCAGTGGTCGGGACCCACGGCATCGCCAGCAGCAGAGGCAGCGTCGGCCGCCTCGGGGAACCGCTGGAGCTGGATGTTGGCGGCCGTGAGCGCGTCGTAGGCACGGGCCGAGCCGTACTGCTGCGCCTGCTCCTCCCAGAAATAAAAGCCGTGGCGCGCCGCGTCGCCGGCGGAGGCAGCACCCACAAGCGCCTCGCTCGCCTGCACGCACACATCGTCACCGTACTGCTTGCGGAGCCCGGCAAGCGCCGCCTTGGCCTCGGCAAGCTGCTTCTTCAAGAGAAGCACGTGCACCACGAGAAACGCCTCCTCGGGCAGCGCAGGCGACAGGCCGCTGGCCACCACCACGTCGTACTCGCCGTGCTTGGCAAGGGCCGAGAGGTACACAAGCCGTGCCGCCAGCAGCAGCATGAAGTCGATCTTGGGCACCTGCACGGCGTCTGCCGCGGTGTAGAGCGTGATGGCGGCAGCCGTGGGCGCATCGGGTGCCAACGCACTGGCACTGGCCTCGTCCCCGAGCGCAAGGTGCGAGCAGATGGCAATCGCCACCGCCTCGGCAGGAACATCCTCGCCAAGCGTGGCCACCGCTTCCGCGTACTGGCCCGCGACAAACTGCTGGCGAGCGGTAAACACGTCGGACATGCTGGGCGCGTGGTGGAGGCGAGTGGACACGTAAAGTGCAGGTGGTGGTGCGCGCACTCCGCGGTGAACGCACGCCTCTCCATGTGCCTATATTATCGGTTGGCGGGAGACCCGCGGCCGCCCTCTAGAACTGGTAGTTGTCGCCCTTGCCCAAGGCTGTCCGGAGGTCGCGGTGCAGGCCAGAGCCCGGGATGGCCACGTCCGAGGGCAGCAGCGGGAAGTGCTCGTCCGTGGGCGTGCCGGGCTTGGACCCCCACGGCAGGCTGCTCACCATCAGCGGCGCGCCCACCATCGACTGCGACCCGCCGGCGCCGCTGGCGTTGCGCAAGCCGGCCGGTTTGTAGGCCTTCTTGGCTCCGATCTGCGTGGTGGCGTCGAGCATGACAATCAGCGTGCGTGCGAGCTGTGCCGGCGTCGGCAGCGAGCTGTCGCCCAGCTTGAGCAGGTTGTTGGGGCCGTTGAAGGCCGGGGACGGCACCACGGGCGGCAGAGCAGCACTCCGGGCCACGCTGCGCTGGGGCTCGTAGTTGGTGAAGGTTTCCAACGTCAGCTTGCGGAACTCGCTGGGCGCAGGGAGCCGCTGGAGCTTGGCCAACTGCGCCGGCTTCATGGCAGCCCGCGGCGGGGGGTGGGCCATCGGAGCCGCCATCTGCGGCGTGGCCGGGTCAAACTTCTGGAACGGAAGATCGCCGTACTCTGCCGGGTGTTCCTCTTCCTCCTCGAGGTAGAAGGACGAGGCCACCGTGCGGCGCCGGTCTTCTTCGCCAAGGTACTCGCGCGATTGGAGCCGCACGTCGCCTGGCGGCACCATGAGGTAGCTCAGCGGCTCTTCCTTGAGCGCGGCCTCCTGGGGTGCTGCAAACTCGCGGTGGTACTCGGGAGAGCTCTGGTCGGGCGGGAGCTGGTACGGGTCCTCCTGCTTCACGTGGGGCAACGGCACGTGGCCCTCGCCGCCGTAGGCACCGTACGGCCCACTGCCATTGTCCTCCTGTTTGATGCTGTGGGGCAATGGCTGGTTGTAGTCCTCCGCCTGGACGCTGTGGGGCAAGGGGGGGTGGTCGGTCGGCGGCTGGTAGCGCAGGGCAGTCGACTTGACCGAGTCGTTGCGGTCAAAGTACACCTGGTAGACGCTCTTGATGCGGGCAAGCTTTTCGGCCTCGACCGGGTCGAGCGGAGGCTCGTCGCTGGGTTCCTCTTTGAACTGCACTCGGGAGCGCTCCTCGGAGGCAGCGGGTCCTTCCACCTTGCTGTAGGGGTGGGGCTCGGGTTCGGCGTCGTGCCACACCTCGGATGGGTTGGACGGAACAATAGGCTTGTCCTGTGGTGCGTGCTGACTCCATGCGGCAGGGGAATTGTCAAAGGGGGTATGGGAGGTGTTGGGCTCGGGTAGCTGGCTGGGCTCGGGGAGCGGCTTGGACTCAGGAATCTGGTCCTGAGCCCACGGGTCCTCCTGCTTCACCACCCCGCTCCACAGCTCGTCCTCGTGGTCCCACAGGGTCTCTTTCTTCACGGCATGGCCCCACGGCTCCTGTTTGACCAAGCCCTCGCGGCTGCCGAGATCGTTCTCGTTGTGCATGTGCGATCTCGGCTGCGATTCAAAGTCGTACTCCCGGTCGTAGCCCCGGTCGTAGCCCGGCTTGTACCCGGACGGCACCGTGCCCAAGTTGAACGAGCTTTCGTCCAGAGGCAGGGTCACGGCCTGCGACACGTCGGGCGAAAACGGCAGCGGGTGCTGTTCCGACAGCGGAACACGCACCAGCGCCTTGTCTTCGCGGCCCTGGTCACGCACGCGCGGCAAACTCGAGCTGCTGTTCATGCCGGTCAATATGCGCAGACTCAAGGCAAAGCTGTTGCGGCGCGACACCCGGGCACTCTCGTCGTACGCGTTGTGGTCCACGCCCATCTTCTGGGCAAAGTCGTCCAACAGCTGTTTGCTGCCGGTCAGACCCTGGTGGGGGATCACGTACAGCTCGACTCGCGGCATGCCCAGAATGTAGCTCTGCAAGTCGTGGGCCAGTCTGTTGTGCGGCTGGTTGCTGGCGCGGTTGCCGTAGGCGGCGCTGGGGTAGCGCGGTCCGCCCTTGGTTTCAAACGGGTTTGCGTTTGGCATGGCGTATTCCGACACGTCTGGGAGCAAGGTGCCTTCGCCCTCGTAGTCGGGATCGTTGTCGAACTGGGCCTCCTGCTTGTTGCGCTTCCAGCTGCGGTATGCCATGTACCCGATGACCGTGGCAAAGAGAATCACCGGGATCACCACCGTGAGCGCGATGGCCCAGCCGGGCATCAGCTCCGGCGTTTGGCAGTGTTCGGCCAGCCCGGTGCACTTGCGTTTCAAAAGCATGGGCGTGGGGCGTAGCGCTTGTTTTCTTAGGCCCGCAGAAAAACGCGTGGGCTTGATCCTGCAGGACTTGATTTCGGGCTCTGCCTGAAACGGAAAGGAGGCTATGCAGATGCGGCAATGCTGTGGGCGTCGGCAATTGTGTGTCAGGATTGGAGGCGGAGCGGGCTGTGGGCGGGGCGTGGGTGCTACGTGGACAGTGTGGGTGTGGCGTGGACGCGACGCGGGCGGGGAGTGACGGCACGGCGTCGTCTACGGTGCGGCGGTGGTCTTGGCGTTTCCCTCGGAGTTGCGGCCTCGCGGCTCCGGTTGAAGCAGTCAAAGACAGCGTGGTGTTCCAAAAAGTAGGCAACCCCGTGGGGAGACCGGTTCCGGATGACTCTGGTAAAAGGCAAGGGTCATGTTCGAACGAGCCGGATCTCCAGG